>JARQTJ010000701.1:104481-139807 GCA_030142635.1 Trachelus troglodyta
AACAAAAAAAAAGCGCCCCACCTCTCTCTGTCTCTGTGTCTCTCTCTCTCTCTCTCTCTCTCTCTCTCTCTCTCTCTCTCTCTCTCTCTCTCTCTTGACCCAAAAACCGTGCAATACCAAATACTCCGGCCAAGGTCACAGGTCTATGAAGTAATACGAAAGCTCCTTTGTAGAGATGTGCTTTAATTTTTCAACGTTTTCTCCCACTTTCTTGATATTCTTGCTTTTTTATTTTGCCTTTTTAGTCTGTGGGAAAATGCACTCACGAGAAAGATTCTAGTACGTCGTGTTGTGTACCGTTGGGAGTGTGGATGCGCCAGTATGAGAAAAAGTTAGTATGTGTGAATGAGGTGCGTGAAGAAAACGTTTGACGAAAACTGAATGAAGAAAGAGTAAATGTGAAAAGGAAAAATGAAAAAGAAAAAACTAATGATAGCTGATCGAAATGCTCTCTCTGAGGATCGTAGGAAATGATTTGGATATGAAATCGTATCGGAAATCATGACGGTGATCGCTAGTCGATTGCGATCGATTTACGATGCGATTTATCTTCCGGCCCTGGTTCACGCCCTACTTTTATCATTGTTGTGATAACGTATATTTAGTAAATACGCTACTATTTAATCACTAACCTATTAGTACTGCTGTATATATCGATGTATCGCGTAACGATCATTAAATTTAGAGCGTAAACGTTATTGATAATCGACATCACCTTCTTCCCTAATTGAACGGTGACCACTGAATATTTTGTAAAGAGACGTGTTGTCAGAATGAAAAGGAAAAAAATGGATTTAAAAAAATGGCAGAATGAAGAAGAATACGGATGAACAATAATTAAGTGAGGCACACACACATACGCACATAGTCACACACAACTCATAAGGGATTAGGCATGGCGATTGTCAACCTTTAATGGCAGCTAGAAATGGAAAATGCAATGTCGTGTTAGTGCAGGGAACTAGAAACGAGTGTAGAATGTTGAATACGACGAATTATGGAGGATGAAAAATTGACCAGTGAATCGAATAAAAAATATACGGAGGATTCTCACGGATCCTGTCGTCGACGTCGTCGTCTCGCTAGATAATTGAGGATAGATAGATTTTATTTATTGTTTCCTAGGAATCTTAACGATACTCTGTACCAGCGGCCAGTAGCGGGCACTGCCGCAGAACTTCCTCCTTAGATTTTAAAAAACGTACCATCATTTTCTAGCGCATAACAATGGTGGTATGTGAACGATCGGTTTCGTGGCGCTGACGATTTTTCATAATCAAACATTTTCCTAGTGATTCGCCTAGCTATAGCAATATGGTTTGAATAAAAAGTATTATGCACTGCAAAGAAAATAAACTAATAGTGAATCCAATAATTACGTATAAAAGTGAAACTTGCGCGTTCCACATATTTGAGTGCCGTCAGCGCCGTCCAACCGATGTGGCTCCTATACGATTTTGGTTGTAAATACGTTTATTTTCATATCAAATATAATTTGGCATAAATATATAAATATAAATATAAATATATAAATATCGATACAGTGAAGTATCGATTCATCGGAGACTTTTTCTACGTGTTTTTTAGTTTAATCCTCTCGTCTCTCGGCGCCTCACCGTTCACGAGTAAGCATCAATCCGATAAGAGTAAGATACGCGATAAGAAGGATGAAAAAGAGCGACACGAAAGAAAATTAAAAAAGAAAAACTTTACAAATGTAATTATGTATAAACTGAACGCTATGATGTATATTATAGATCAATTATAAAGAACATTCATCATTATGAAAATAAATATAAAAATTAATAAATCGTAAACCCACTCTCATTCGATTCTTCATGTGCCATAATAATCAATCTCATTATAATCATTACGACAATCTGGACTCTCGCTTTTCTCAAGGAAAATTCTTATTCTCTCATACCAATTTATCCATGTAACATGTACTCACCATCTACAAACATATTCTTATTGTACACATGCGTACTATCCACATATATGAATAAGCAGATACCTAGTGGCAAGATAAATGGATTTGGCGTGACTTCAGTTTCGCACACACACCCACATTGTCATCACGCATATACATTGTTGTACTTAGAGAAGAGGGGACACATATCCACACATGTCTATTGTTGCATACAGAGAGCGCTCACCACTACGCCGGAACGTTGTGCACGTGACAGGTGCAGCGTGGGAGAACAGACAGGAGAGGAGAAGGCGAGAAGAAGAGAGAAACAGGTAAAGAAGTCGAAGAGAGGAAGAGAGAGAGAGAGAGAAACAGAGATCGAAGGCGGTCTCGAGTTAGTATTTGCCGCCCACCGACATCCCCTGCTTCCTTTCTTACCCTGAACCTCGACTGATCCTACCTCGATCCGACCCCACCATACCTTTCACGTGGTCACCTTTACTCAGGACTTGCTAGTTCGTGACAGTCGAGTCTGCCTGTGATTTTACTTAGATGCCTGCATGCCTACATGGTTACACGGGGGCCTACTTGCATGTGCAACGATTTGCAGAGTTTATCAGCTAAGATAGTCTCGACGTACCTAGTTGCCCGGCAGAGGAGAGTACCCGACGGAGACGTCTCCACGGACCGGCAGAAGCCCGGGTGAGATACCGGCACCTCCCTGGAGATGGGCAAAAGGCTGTAGAGCGGGCGAAGATATAGTTTTGATACGGTTAAGGGCAGGGGAGGAACCTCCTGCCCGAGTTAAGGATGTGGTGCCCAGCTGTCGCTCGATGTCCTGGGCTAGCGGCCGTGAACGATCTCCAAATGTCACGTACCGATTCGCAAAAGAACGCTATCGATTTGGTTTAAAGGGACGACTCGAAGGAGATAGAAGAGTTATCGGATATAAGGATCTCGACCAATCAGAATGATTAGTTCTCGAATTTGGGATTTGGGTATTGTCAAAGCAGTCTGTCTCAAGGCACCGAACGAGGTGTCACGAGCTGGATCGCGCTCCGGTGCTATCTGTTGATAATTTTTCTTGCTGTGTTTCGATACGGTATAGCAAGTTCTCGTTCGTACAGTTCTCGCGTTGCTCTCACGATATCCAGGAAATTCTATGAATTCCTGTAAGTATTCCGAAAATGTAGTGCTGTGCCTTAGTGCAGTGTCCACCAGAGTATCCTTTGGATACCGTTCTCGGTCACCACGGATTAGCTGCACCAGCTCCGGTGAGGATTCCCAATTTATTAATTGTTGAAAGGATCTCGATTGATAGTTAAGATTCGTTTTGTCATGGTCTCGGTTCGTCGCTCTCTGTCTCTCGCACTATTTGCCTGACTCTTACTCCGACCCTCTCTACCTCAACCGTAACCGTCCGCTCCAGTTCGTGCATCCAGTTGCATTTGCTGATTTTACGCGACCCCAAAGATCAGCACCTACGGTTGCGTTTCTCGATTTTACGCGTCCCCAAAAATCGACAGGATCCGTTAAGCTATCGTCTCTTCTGATAGGTTCCGTCAGAGCTCTCGTTTTGGTGGAGTTGGGCCTGGCCCACCCCAACTCCCAGTTCATACCGGCTCGTCAGTTCCCGGTGAAAAAAGAATTTGCTGGCGTCTGCCTGGCTTGCGGATGCATGAGCGAAGGGTGGACGGCCGAAGGTAACGTAGGTTGGTTCTCGAAGATAGTTCGCTCTCGGATGTTGTGCTATCGGTGTCGAGTAAAGGAAAAGAATTACGTTACATAATATACCAAAGAGAATCATTTAATCGAACTATGAAAATCATTATTAATTTTGCAGATATCAGATCATTGAATGTTTGTTCTGATATTACAGGTACTCAGGTACATTAAGCGTAGATTATGTCAGTTCTACTCTATTAAAAAGGAAGAATGAGAAACGAAGAATAAAGATCATTGAAAAGAGATCTTTAACTCGACGACGTGGTCTGGCCGAGTACTGTAGTTGTAAAGGGTGCTCTCACTAAATACATGGTTGGCAGTAGCCGCCGGGCCATTTAATCAGCCAGTCTGTGTTGAGTTTCCATGTCGAACCATGAATATCTCGAATATCTACCAGGATAAAAATCTCTTAGCAATTTAAGACCTGGTGCACATGTCGCGTGCCATCCGGTACGGTTTCTAACTGAATTAGACCTTTTGCCATGTTTCTTCTCCCCTACCTCTTCCTGGAGAATTACACGAAATAAGAAGCACCATGATGAAGGAACCGTTGGCTTGTTCTTCCTATCGCCGTTCCTGATCTGTTGATTCGAACGCCGATCTACTCTCGCTACCAATTACGCTCTGGTACCGTCACACCGATAATAACTCTCCGATCGCTTAATAGATCCGTATCATCTTTCTGATCATTAGCTCACGATTCACTTCCGTGCTCAGTTCATATCCTGTCCATGGTCCTGTAACTACTACCTATGTAAATTTTTCTTATATTGTTACAAAGAACTTTCCATTGAGATTTTCGAATCAATCCATGGAATCAATTTGGCAGCGCTGATGACCACACGTTTTCCGGTGAAACTGGAATGTCAGGTGGAGTGACGACTCACGCGATGCTCAAACATCTGCCAGGTTTTGTCATGCGGAACGTGACAAAACGTCCCTCTGATTATTGTTTCACATGATTTTATATCCTTAAAGGACTACACGGTGGAAATTATTGTGAAAGACTTATAATGTTCGACGCTATTGAATTTGAGAGTAAAAAGAGTCCAAAATCTTATCCGCTGTAAATATCTGAAAAATCCTTTAGCCTAAGATAGTCCCACCAACAGTTTCGTGTGTTGCGTGAAATCTCTCGATAGTTACGCCCGATAACGAACAGCTATCCGTAACGGCAACAAATTGGGGTTCTCTAATCGCACTAATACATCAACAGCCGCCGTAAGTTTGACGGTAAAATTGCTCGAGTCCTTCTGCAGGGTTGATCGTATCTACTCCCTGAAGGCAGTGCGATGTCGGCTTCTATTTTTGAATAGCCTAGAAGGACGACGTCCCGACGCAGAAGACATTGTGGTGTGTGGATGATGATAAGAGAAGGAAATAAAAAATATATTTTACCCTAGCAAAATAATCCTAATAAAAATTTCCTCGGCCCAACAAGTAAGCCTGTAAGTAGAGTACAGAGAACGGGATAGGAGTCTAATCGTGGCGGCAATGCGTAGTCGGCAATAGTCATACAAGATTATATTTGTGTTGTGTTTGGTAGTAAAACAATCTCTAAGATCTTGCAGAGTGAAATTAGGAGAGCACTGGTATAAAAGCAACGGAATGAGTTAGTTACAACCTATGCTCGATGCCTGGCAAATCAAGGAGCAGCTGCCTCACGGCTGGGCCACACGAGCAACAACAGAGCAAACCTGCAGCACGAATAACAACAGCAACAGCCACTGCAGCAGCAACTGCGAATTCAGCGCCGGGCTATCACGCGAAGATAGTTGGAAGACAACGACCGGCACTCAGGAGGCCGTAAAAAGGACGGGAATGTCACTGAATGATGGACCACGGGACCGGCTCGGTAAGTAATTCTTCAGCAATTACATAATTACTCGTAGTTAGCCCTTTACTCCTTGCCAGAGAAGAGTCGTTACGATATTTACTACTATATAATGGTTGCCCCTGCCAACAGACGGGGCCCCGGACGAGCGGCCAGCCAATCGACAGCCCCAAGACTTTAAAACCTGCCGCGTCCTCTGAGGTATTCTTATTTTCGAAAAACGGCAGCAACCTGGTACAGTCGACTTCGAGAGTCTTGGACAAATTGCAAGAGGACACTGTCTAGCGAAAATCGACCGACCGTGTAATTATGGATATTAAAAGAGTCTATGGAATTCCAGATACTCTAATTTGCTTCTTTTTCGAATTCCCATAGCTTCACATAGGTATTCATCCTTCGGTAAAGAGGAATAATCCCATAGCGTGGTCCATCTTTGGTCCAAAAGAAAGAAGATGGGCTGTTCTAGCGATGACTTTCTACAGGGAGGCAGGCAGGCAGTCAGTCAGGCAGGCGGGGAGGGTGAGATGGCGGCACAGGGAGGCAAATATAGCAAGAAAAAAGGCAACACACGTGACCTGTGTTTAAGGTGGTTTCGCTCTCAAGCCTCAGCAATCTCAGGAAGGAGAAGGAGGAACCTTTTAATTCTTATTTGCGGCGGCGGCGGCGTCGTCTTCTCGTTCGGCACGCAAACGTGAGAACCGCGGCTCCGGCTCACAGGCCATTGGGCCGAATCCTTGCAAATCCTTGCGAGTCCTCGTGTGAATTCACATAAGTAACGTGCGAATTTGATTTCAATTTTGATATCAGTCTCTGGGAGACTGAATCGACGGGCACCCGTCCACGAGTCAAGTCCGTATCGGTCATCGGTAATAAATATCAAAATAAATTGCTGGACCCCAACGACCCGCGAAGATCCGTAAAGCAAACAACAATAATAATTATTTGATAAGCAATAACTTAAAGCCGGGGCTGTTCTTACGTTCTTGGCTTATAATATCTATAATGGGCTGTTCTACTCGAGTGACCTGTCGGCTGCGGCTGAATTAATGGCGGCTGAGATTTCGCGAGAAACGAGGGGCCCATAAGGCAGCTGCTATTGTGGATCGTGGCTCACGAACCTCTCTGACGATTTTTCTATTGCTCTTTACTTTTCTTGAATAATCTATGCTCAATATAATCACCCAACCATCAGCGGGTCCTTTGGTATGACACTTTTATCGAAAAACAGTCAGTTCGAGGCCCTCGAGAAGCCCTTGTGAATAATCAGAGGAAGGATACGGTAACGAGGACCCGTCTCACCCACTGCTAATTAAAATCTGCCCAAGGAATACATTACACACGTTTCACAGGGTCCCAAAGGGAGGAAGACAGCCTATGGGGGATGCCGCCCACTATATACAATTTGACACTTCATTATTCCCATGCCCTCGTGTAGGACCCCATCATTAAAACCAGATTAGTTTCGTACGTAATCGTAAAATCGGACTCAAAGGCTCTGAACATCTTGACACGAAGTTGGGTCCGTCTCACGGAAGCTCGTGAAGTAAAAGAGTCTCAGTTAAAAGTCAACAGAAAGTAAAATCGCACAAAATATAAGCATGAGTCTCTACAGTGTCTTTAACTTTATCATTAATTACCATTGGCTACCACCCTTAAGATGGTCCAACCAAACTTACATAAGTAAACTTCGATCCAGTCAGGATTTCACATTGCATGTATAAACAATCTATGCAAATCATCTCGACATCGCCAAAAGTAGACCGTATGAAACATCCCTAACGTTCAGTGAAATCCTGCGAAAAGGAAATGGTCTCCCCAGCACTAGGGGTTCTCTCCATATTCCCTCTCTGTGCTTCTTCATCCCCTTTTGACTGACGATATTGACGTGGCGCGCATACGTTAGTATTACAACAGCAGACTAATGCTGCTACTACCCAGCTTACTAAGGATTAATGTCATGTATCAAATGGTCAACCGTTATAGTACATACCAGTGTAGAAAATTGAGAACTCAACAAACTGTTGAAAACTCTGAACTGAACTGAAAATGTTGAAAACTCAACATTTAATGCCGGACAGGTTGTAATATCACTTGAAGGACTTACAACCCTTTTGCCAATTTTGATCAAACTCTGGTCCGGAAAATATGATTAACAATTTCGAAAAGGCTGGTAATAAACTTATGCCTGACCCATATTGCAATTTTTCGACTTTTCGCCAAGGAATGTCGACCGAGTCACTGGCTTCTCTACACGTTTTGTTTCACTGGGCGTGCGAGCGGCAGGTATTTTTTTGCGAAAATCAGAGTTTACTACCTACCACAGCAAGAATGCTCCTTTGTCTCTTTATGGTCTGAAAGTGCCCCGCGAGCGAGCTTCGCGAACTGCCTTCAACGGCGCATTGGCGTCTCAGACGCCGTGAAGAAGTACCTGGGGATAATAACGAGTTTCGCTCGCTGTCGTCCCTTCGTAGCCCAGCGCAGCATAAGAGCCGTAAAACGACTGAAGCTTTTCTTGCAAGGTAGACGGTGTCAAATTTTTATCGTCGCCTGATCTTCTTCTCCTCCCCCCCCCCCGCCCCCCCTTCCCGTTCTATTTCATATTATGTCATGGAATGCGTATGGGTTAGAAATCTGCTATCGTATTAACAGGATACTTTACGTATTTAAGGTAAATAGATCAGCTCTTGCTAGTTGACACTTTACTATTATTATTATTGTATTCATAGACTCAGTTTGATTATATATAATCTTTAGTTGTAACTTCTTATAATAGTCATTATTAAATTTAGTAGTATCATAGTTCTTTAAATGTCCTTATTGCTCTATTCTAATTTATTACTTATTATTATTATTATTATTATTAGGTTTCTTTATTGATGTAATCGGTCTGCGGGATTCTACGGCTCCTCAACGAATAAATAGAATTCTCTCTCTCCCCCTTTCCATCTTCACGTTCTTTTTACGAAATTAAATTGTGTGACGTGCTTTTTTGAATCACGGTCCCAAGGCGGCTCCGGTTACCGATACAGATAACGTTCTCGATTTCTGGTTCCCTTCGGGTCACCGCCTTGCTCAGAAGCTACGCTCTCGGATTGATTTGCATAGTTACGCCAGTGCTCTCGGAAGATTTCGATATAGTTGAGTTAAGGTCGAGGTGCTCGAATCTGCCGTGGGGAGATAGTCTCGACGTACCGAGTTGCCCGGCAGAGGAGAGTACCCGACGGAGACGTCTCCACGGACCGACAGAAGCCCGGGTGAGATACCGGCGACCCCCTGGAGATGGGCAAAGGGCTGTAGAGCGGGCTTAGATAGTTGATACGGTTAAGGGCAGGAGAGGAACCTCCTGTCCGAGTTAAGGATGTGGTGCCCAGCCGTCACCCGATGCCCTGGGGAAGCGACCGTGGAGGATCTCCAAAAGTGTTACGTACCGATTCGCTAAGGAACGCTCTCAATTTGATTTAAAGGGACGACTCGAGGGAGATGGAAGAGTTATCGGCTATAAGGATCTCGACCAATCAGAATGATTAGTTCTCGAATTTGGGATTTGGCTATTGTCAAAGCAGTCTGTCTCAAGGCACCGACTGAGGTGTGACGAGCTCGTTCGCGCTTCCGTGCTATCTGTTGATAGTTTTTCTTGCTGTGTTTCGATACGGTATAGCAAGTTCTCGTTCGTATAGTTCTCGCGATATCCAGGAAATTCTATGGATTCCTGTTAGTGTTCCGAAGGTGTAGTGATGTGCCTTAGTGCAGTGTCCACCAGAGTGTCCTTTATATGCGGTTCTCGGCCTCCACGGATTAGCTGCACCAGCTCCGGTGAGTCTCCCAATTTATTAATTGGTGAAGGGATCTCAATTAATAGTTAAAATTCGTTCTGGTACGTTCTCGATTCGTCGCTCTCTGTCTCTCGCACTATTTGCCTGACTCTTACTCCGACCCTCTCTACCTCAACCTAACAGCCTGAGCCACCGTGCATTTCCGTATACTTTCGCTCCCGTTCGTGCATCCAGTTGCGTTTGCTGATTTTACGCGACCCCAAAGATCAGCACCTACGGTTGCGTTTCTCGATTTTACGCGTCCCCAAAAATCGACAGGATCCGTTAAGCTATCGTCTCTTCTGATAGGTTCCGTCAGAGCTCTCGTTTTGGTGGAGTTGGGCCTGTTCCACCCCAACTCCCAGTTTATACCGGCTCGTCAATTGCCAGTGGAAAAAGAATTTGCTGGCGCCCGCTTGGCTTGCGAATGCATGAAAGACGGGTGGACGACCGAAGGTAACGTAGGTTGGTTCTCGGAGATAATTCGCACTCGGATGTTTCGCTATCTAGGTGTCAGTCGCGTTACGACTTTGTAAATCGCGCTATCGACAAACATGACTGTGGCTGCGAGCAAGATCTCTGTGAAGATATCTTTAGAAACATCATCAATTGTTTCCTCCAATGACTTTTAGGATGAAAGGCACCAAATTTCTGTTTCTATTCTGAAAATTAAATACGTTTCTAATATACAAAATGCTTCGAAGTAGTACAATGCTCGCCCGCAGCCTCTGCCAGTCATATAACGTTAACGGTTAGTCAAAACGCTTGAAAATCAATCAATCTGAGTAACATCTGCTCCCAGTAACCTCAAGAGTGTATTCGTGTACTAGGTACTTCTCCAGATCGTACCGTTTGGTATTGCTTGGGTTTTCGTAAATCCAGCAACTACGGTTGCAGCATCTTTGACAAGATACGATATGAGAAGCTACGATATAGACAAGAAAATGGTGAAATCATAATGACAGTCCAAGTACCAACGACCGGCATAGTTCACTAAGAGGATATTTATTTTTGCAAATAAAGGATATTACGAGCAAGTAGAATCCCAAAGATCAAGCAACCGAGCTGACCGAGATGCTTCGGAAATTCGTGATGTGACACCGGATGAACGTAACGTGCGCAGCTGGAGAGCTGATGATGATGAGTGGAATGATTACGAATATTAGTTGGATGATGTGAGCTAAAAGGGCGTTACAGTGTTAATCGATCAGCACTCGGAATCCGTCCATCGTTAATCCGTAAGATTTTCGCAGTACGTGCGTATCGGACTGTAGAATTACCGTAAGGCGTTTCTATCGCGGCAAGCCTCGCCGCTTTCCCAAGGAAAGACGCATTATCAGATTGGTTTGCACGGTTAGCATTTACCAGTCTTTTACATTCATGAAGCTTTTATTCAGTTGATTTGACTATACGGTTCGTATTCACGGCTCTCGATTTGATTTGCATTGATTGGAGTGCCGGCTTTTCCAATACCCACAAAATGCACTTCCGTGTCAATGTTATTTCTATGTGAGCGTTTACGGGACGGGAATACAGGGTGGGATGAAAGGGGGCAGACACGTGTTATACGATGAATTTTAGTTGGTAAAAACACCGATACCGTACTTTTGACTCAAACCCCTTTTTTCATTTTAAGTAAAAACACAGCGACTGCCCAAACGAATGGATGAACGTTGATAACGAGGAAATGCAAAAATGATTGGGAGAAAATAAGAAGGGAGGAAAAACTGAGGAGGGGATGTTGGAATGTTCATTGCCATGACTGCAGTTACGATGATCGGGTTGGTTGAGGTTGGCAGATGCAAGAAAAGTATACCTATGATTCTTGCTTGACGATTCTAATTCTGTCCTTGTAGAGCAGCTGGCTGGCAGTTATATTATACGTATGTCGGCAGCAGGTTGATGATTAATCGATTCGTGGCGATATGTCCTGAACGTTACTCGTGTATGTTGACTACCGACGGCAGGGGCCTCAAGAGATGACAGTGAAAAATTTCAAGAGACCAAATATTTAGTAGGATCTTTGTGAAACCGCAGCCTCTTCTACGTCCATCAATAAAAATCATATTGTCATTAATAAAAATATTTATATTGTCACGTGACAATGATCCGCACCGAAGCCCTGATCGCTATGTGTACTTGGGAGCAGCCATTCTTGAATCCATAAGATCAAAAGGCGGGCAAACATAAAAACCTACTGGAAAACTAGAAGCATATTTGATACCTAATCGTCGCTGGATGATCTTTCACTTTTACACTTTTCTCATAAAATAGCAGCGTAAGGGCCACCTGGGAATTTCTCAGATCAAATTGATTCGTATGCATCTATCCGAAGAATTCATCTGGACATAAAATAGCCTTACTAATAACTAGATGAAAATTTATTCTCACTGACACATCTTCCACTGATTATCTAACAGATACAAGGTATCAACACTAATTTCGTTTATCATTAACATCATCATACAGAGTCCTGAAACAATCAAGTACAGGAAATCTCCGTAGGCGAAGAAGCTCGTGTTCCGTTTGCAATACCAAGAGCTCAGCATAATTTTCCTGGAGCTTCCTTATCAATTCTGATCTTTCCACGATCATCTTCATCTTAACATCGCGACATTCTTCTTCTTCCTCCTCGGCAGTCAAGTTTCTCTGTAATTCCATTTCGCATCTAGTTACGTTCGTTTCCGTAATGCTTTTGTCAAGGAGTGAATTATTCCTCTTAATTGTCTGGATCTGATTCTCAACATCATTCATCTTCAGGAGCCAATCTTTCAAGGATTTTTCAAAGACTCTGTGCATCACCTCTAGTTCTCGTTCCAGCTGCTGCGTAATCTTATCATCCTTGATGTTCCTGGCTCTGCGTTTCAAATATACTTGAATATCTCTAGTAACATTTACATTTGTAATAGAGGACAATTCCTCTCGTAAATCTTCAATTTTCATTTTGAAATACTTATGCGCCCATTCCTTGGAGAGTATCCCTCTATGAAAATTAATGGTCCTAGTCATGGCCTGTAACTTCTTATCACCTGCATTTAATATCGCCTGATTAACTTTCTCTACTTCGTATCTAGGTATGAAGATGGCGTTGCACGTGTCCCTAAGATGTCCATTAAGTTGAATTTCCACCTGGCCCATCTTCAGCACGAATTGACTCTCCACGTTCTGAGCAAAGTCTACCTTGTCCTGGCGCAGTTTGCCCAATTGTTCCCTCAGCTTATCTATCTCCGTTTTGTGGCTTGTAATTTTCTTATTTAATTCCATGATAGTATTTTCCGCTTCCAATATATCTGCAGCTATCGCTTTTATTTTCATTTCCATTTCTATTTTGTGTCGACGGGCTTTGATCAGATGGTCCCAGTGCGCAGAGTCTATAGACTGTGGCAATGTTCCAGGACGAATATCTAAGAGGTCCAGTGCTTTGACATAATCGATACAAGATTGAGGAATCAGGGTTGATTTTGTGAAAGTTGCCGCACACTTTCCTACTTCCAATAGGTCACAGGACAATATTTCTTTTTGTACTGTATAAGGTCTCCTCTTGTACTGTCTTATGAACACATCAAGCAATCCCTTACCAACGGTATGAAATTCTGACCTGAACTTTTTTTCTATCAACTTTTCACGGTAAGAGAAGGATTCGAAATTCACGCGCAATTCTGTAGTAGAATTTTGTAAGATACGTACATGTTCCATTATCAATGATACATCTTTCTGTATGGAAGCGATCTTGTCTCTGATAAGGTCATCCTCCATGAAGAGTTTGAATAGTTGAAAACTCCTCAGGCATATCCTCACGTAGCGCAAATTCAATTGAAGCGTTGCTGCTTCAACTTTCAGTCTCGTTTGAAAGAATTCACGAAGACGACTGTTAAACTTATCAATACCCTCCTTGAGAATTCCGCTGACTTTCTGGAAATCGGATTCCAAAATTCTCCTGTATCTCTCTCGCTCGTGCTGTAAAAACTCCACATTGCTCTCGTATTGCTGTACCAAAAGTATTTCTTCTGCTGTGTACTCATCCGGCTCTTTGATTAGCATACACTGAGGCTTCGGTTCATCCTTCTTAATGATGTCCTCCCAGCGCACTTCCAGGACACCATCCATCATTGCCATCAGTGCCTTCTCGCGAAAGTCATCAGCGAGTAGAAGCAACCTCAGTCGATCTGCTTCCATGGTTTGTCTATCTAATATTTCCTGTTGAGATGGAGAAATATATGGCTTCGCCTTCACTTCCTGTTCCATGACTCTAATGATGCTCTCTGGTTTTTCCTTGTGATGCCATTCTGGCTCCATTGGCACTTCCGGAATATTCTGACCGAACATAATATTCAATTCGGAATCGATATATTTCAATCTCTCATTTCTCTCATGCACGAGCGCCATTTCACGCTCTTTCACGCCATACATATCATTAAATAATTTATTGAAGTATTTACGTAGATTCATACAGTCCTGTACCAAGTTTCTATTGTCATACATCATCTGACAAAAACTATAAACGCTAAATTGTGGATGAAAATGCGATGAGGGTTCGATGAATCTATGAGTAGTCATACCTTCCATTACTCTTTGATTATGAATCTCAGCAGCATCTATTGCTTTGTCCTCTTCTTCTTCTGCAGCTAAGAGAAGTGCATCTATACGTCGCTTCTCATCGCTGCGATGCAGTCTGACTTGTTTATTCAGTTCAATTTTCAGTTGAGAGTCCGTGTAAACTCTCCATGGGCAGAAGCTGTCGTTCTCCATGATATTGGATATAACATCTTTTGAGAATTGGGACCACCTAAGATAGTCCTGAGCGTGAGGATGTTCAGCAACAAAGGCGTAGTTCGTGACTTCGATGCTACCGAATATCGAGAAAATCGACTGGCCCTTGACTTTTTGGGGGTCCCAGAAAGTCGTCTTCAGCCAATTGGACACGCGATCCATCGAGATGCAATTCGACTCCAGTTCCAACCTTGCATCTTCTCTCTCATCCCTGGCAACCTTCATCTTCTGCTCACGAGCCACTTTGTCCAGATCGAATTCTGATAATGGCAATCTTTCAATTTCCGGACAGTTCTCGTTGATGTCCAAGAGTTTGATCACTTTATATCTAAGCGAATTGAAATTTCTTTTAATGGTTTCCTTGTTCCAAGCGCATACTTCAGCCTCCTCGGATACTTCTTGTTGCAATCGCCACTCTATCCAGGATAGTTTCAAGGGCTCTTCGCCAAGAGCAAAATTAACCGGAGATCTCATCAGCATTTTAGATATTAATGGATCCAGGGTACCATAATCTGCCAGAATAATTTCTCTGTGTTCAGTGTACTCATCCCAATTGATGCTATATACATTTTCTGGGGTAGCCGAATCTGATTCTTCGTCCTTAAACAATTTCATAGCCACTAAGGAACCATTATAGCCTAAGGCAATGACCAAATCACCAGATGATGCCATAAATACTTTTCTAGAGCCTAAGTCCCATCTATGATGAGGCATCAATGTAACTATAATGTTGTTTATATTTTTATCTCTGATAAACACACGGCCATCCATTGCACTGGTAGTAATCCAATGTCTGTCACTAAATAAGTTAGCCTGTCGTACCTCATGCCCGGTACTGACAGCATCCAAAAGACTTACGTCCTTCCATTCTTGCATGTTAAAAACGTGCAATTGTTTAGACAAATAAGGAGTCCCAATAAAATGTGTTTCACTACTTGGACTGTAATGTATGGACCTGAAGCCATTGTCAAGTTCCAACATAAAGATAGCATCAGTAAACAGCAACTGACCAACTGGCTGATCATAGAGAATGATTTGATGACCGATAGCAGCTTGTTTCGATGACACGTGAAGTACAAGTAGTTTCAAATATCCACTGAGAGATTCATACAACAATACGTCTACTATTTGTCGTTTTGCCTGTAGTTGGCCTATCACTTGAAAGGGTCTCGTGCGTGTTAATTCAATACAAAAACAATTGCCAGTTGTTGATTGGCTTGCTATCACATAGTTAGCGCAGCGAGAAAACTTGAGCAAATCCAGACAGTCAGTTTGTAACTGATAATTCAAAATGACTTGTGGCGCCTCTGGGTTAATCAAACCCAGGAGAATAATTTCACCACTGATACTGGTCAACGCTGCCATTGGATAATCTGGATGAGTCACGTGTTCGGATATGTCATTAGAAAACGGTAGGTTAACTTCAGCCACGGTTTTGCCAAAATGCGCATCTATAACACAAAGCTTGCGTGTTTGATCGGTGACTGTTAGATGATGTCCCCAAGGATACACAAAGTTCGCAAAACGATATTTTCCACCATATTCAAAACGAGTCTCTAGAACGGCTGTATCCTGACCTTCCGCAAAATATATTTGCAAGAGATCGCCTTCGTACGTGTGACAGTACAGACGATTTGTTTTAAATGAATTTGATTTTAGACTGTAGGGTCTGTAATCGGTTTTCAGGTACCACAATTTTCGCCATTGATTCTTCTCAGTTTTTCTGTAAAAACGTATCTGACAGAAGGTTGTCTTCAATATTATTCCACCATTGTACCAACATATTTCTGGCAACTGATTGCTAACACATTCCTGACAGCGTTGCGTGATAACGACCCGTTGCAAATTTGTACCGTCTTGATGACACAGATAAACATCCGAGCGCTTATCAGTGATTGCTAATAAAAGCGTTCCCGAATCGTATCCCCAATCCATTCCATGTGCCTTTACGAGGTGCGGAAATTTGAGACGATAATCTTTGAGGAGTACAGTTTTCCCAGAAATATTTGTTTCCCATATGTGAACATTTCCAGTTTCTTGATTCAGATGAGCAATTAAGCACTTGCCCAGATATGTCGCCCTGAGTTTCTGTCCTTCCAAATTGTTAGCGAATGTATCAACACTGATTATCCTCTCACCAGTACGCCAGGACCAGATAATCAATGAGAATTGTGGTAATGATCCTAAGGAGACCAGCCAATCCCGAGTAGTGAAAGTGATGGCAAGATATCCATGGGGAGAACCGCGTGTCAATTCTGTAATCTTATTCATAGACGGATATGATTGGACCAAAATTCTAGGATTTGAAATTTTCTCGGAGAACGCAAACAGCATGAGGTTCGGATGTCCTGATATGCACTTGGCTCCTTCGCCAGTAGACTGTTTCGAGCACCAACGTAAACTAACCTTATTTTTTACAACGTTAAAAAATATTATATAGAATCCCGAAGTCCATGCCAAAACATCTTTGCCAATCCAAGTGAATTCTTCAAGTATTCCACCACGAATCCAGCCAGGTCTCCATTCACTTTCGTTCATCCTGCTGAGTTTGAATATCAATGGATTCTCAATACAGACGAACTGAAATGTCACTTGAACCATGTAAATGTGGAACCGATAAAGAGAAAAACAATGGAAGGTCCCCGCCATAAATTTAATACAAAGGTAATTAAGTCCCGAATCGACTCGGAGTTATTTTGATCCGTTTGGCTTTTGGCACGAGAGCAGGTATCGGCTTTAAAGGAGTTAAGCAGCCTTAAGACAAAAGCTGATTAGGATACGCGTAGTCGATGGTGGTTTATAAAGACCCCCATAGCGTGGCGTGATGAGGTCAAGCAGCAGGGAGTCATCTGAGCGAGGGCCGATCAAAAACTTATCCTTACGCCATGATATACTGCCGGCAGAAGCCTACCGACCTGACTGCCTCTTCTTCGCTGCCTTAGCTTACCTTGCCTCACCTAAGAGCCAACCTAACAGCCTGCCTGCCTGCCTGTCTGACTAAACGTCCATAGGCTTCTACTCTTTGGGATACGATACCACGACGTTCGCAAGGATCTGATGGATCGGTTTACCATTAAAGTGACGCCTGCTGCGTTTCGTATTTGCATAACTATCGATAAAATCGACCTTCTCCAGTAACCCCATTCCTGATATTTACCAATAGGGCTCACTACTAACCAATGTCTTAGATTCTGCTGAAGAATTCTCTCTCCATGAATTATTACCCATTACGGTATCAGACATAAGGGAGCCAAACGCGTAAGCCAAGAACCCATCGACTGCCAAAGTTTCTGCAAGCTCGTCCGGACAGCCTTAATGACTGGTCCTTGCATCATGAAGGGGTCAAGCATCCGGGTTGGCGGAAGATCTGGTCCCAGGTATTCGGATTTTAGTTTGTAGCACGCACGTGGTGCTGGTGCACTGTCCCGGTACGAAAGAGTGTGGGAACAGTCCGAGCATGGCGGGTAGCATTTAATCAGAGCCCAGGGAGTACGGTATAGAGGTATATGGTTCGGTTAGTTTTTGCTTGAGAGGTTGCTTGGAAATTGGTGCCAAATTAGTAAGGAGACGAGGCGAGGCTCACGGTGCCTTGGGCTGCGTGACGCGAGACATTAAAAGTAACCTCTGCTCTTCTCGAGCCCTCTCTCTACCTTCCATCTTCCACCCTCCCTCTTATATCCTCCGATTGCCAGTCCTCCTCTTTCCTTCCTTTCTTTCCTTTCCTTCAGAAGTCCGCTTCTTCGCTCCTCGCTTCAACTATACCGATCCTTGACTATCTCTCATACCGTCCTCACTTCACTTCAGTTCACTTTGCCAGGTCGAATCGATCCGTGGCTCCTCGCAATCCTCATGTAACCAGAATTCCTCTACTATTCAGCAGCATCCATTCCTCGGCAAGTCTTCAGGTAGTAGGCAGTGCCTACTGTACGATCAGAGAGCGAGACGGAGAGAATGAAGAAGGCAGCAACTTAGAACTGCCTCCCGGTAATCACGGTGTGTCTGAGGGCGCGCGCGCTCACCGAGATACAAAATAAAAGAAAGGGGAAAAGAAATACAAAAAAAAAAGAAAAAAGAAAGTGAAGAAAACTCGCACTTAGTCCGAACCTCCGAGTGGTAGATGTATCCCACTTGAAGTAGATACGTTTCCACATAGCCAGCTATTAGCTACATGCACACGTATGACGTACCTCTCAGATGCACACCGATTACCATGGAGATGCATTCCATGCCAGCACATCAGGCTCTGCGTGTGTCAAACTATCCCGCATCGTGAGAGCCGGATATATGTATCCACATACGTGATATACCCGAGGCATTCTCAATTCAGATAGCTTCTAGCAGGGCTGCCAATTACCGGAGATTCGCTTTAATTAACCGTACGAGATGTCGCTTGTGCGCGACATGAAAATTACTATATCATTATTTAGTTAGGTACACGCGCGGCTGTATCACTTATTTATACTCCCCTACTGTCACGCGGAGGTCTCAGGTAGATGCAGACATTACGTGACCGTTTCTGAAGACTTGATCGAATGGCTGTCGACACCGTGACGCCGCGACGCCAGGACGCTGAGAGACCAGCACGTGCAAAGAACATCGCAAAGAGGAAACGGAATGAGAATCGAAATAGTCAGACATCGAGTGGATGAGTCCTTCCCATCTCGGCAGCTGGATTTTGCCTCGCATGTTCAGAGGTCGAAGCTGCTCGGAGATTATAGATGCGTCGCGGCGATCACAGACAAACGTTTAAATCGCTAAACGTCAAATTACTCGGCTCTTCTCTTGCTTCTTCTCATTCTTCCTCGGCTTCCTCTTCTTCTTTAGCTTCTCCTCCTCTCTTACCTTCTTTCTTGTGAACCACCGTAAAAAATAATAGCGTACGCTTCGAATAGATTCGGATGAGTAACTACGGTTGGTTTCTTCCTTTTCTTCTCATTATCATTTTTCTTCCTCTTCTTCTACCTCTTCTTCTTCGTAGTGTTGATTGTCCAGTAAGCAGCTGTTCCGTCGCTTCGGGAATTAGTTACGGTTTCACGATGGCAGCGTAAATTACTACTGCCATTTTGATCAGCGTTCAAATAGATGGAAAGGAAGGATCAACTGATGCTGCGAGGGTCCATTGGAAACTTGGCGAATATATTTCCTTCTCGAAATCGTGCGTGTATTTAGAGGATGATGCACGACCCGGAGACCACACACGAGCTCTTACGAGGTAACATCAATTAGCCATCGCTTAGAACGAGCGGCTCTCTTGTCCCGATGCATCCACCGCATATAAATGCATCATGTGCGCATGTTACTTTATCCTGTATCCAACGCCGCATACCAGCGACGCAGCGACCTAAGGAACACCAAAAGATTAACCACCATAGAGTTGCCACGATGACATATGGACTACCGGAGTCTTTGTGCGCTTCTGAATACCCCTTAAATTGGGGGACGTGAACGCTTCACGTCGAAGAAGACTCCTGCATCGCTACCGAACATCCTTGCTTTAATGCATCGGACTCTTTTTTCTTTTCTTATTAATCTGATTCTTCTTACGTATTCAAAATAAGAAGACTTCCGCGCACAAATAACGGGATCTTAAGGAAATTTTAATTTTTGTAACCTTCCGTGCTCTCTTACGCATGATGTGCCAATTGCTTGAAAGACTACCATATAAGAGACAGTATGGGAAACAATGGAAAATCTCTTATGCGGACGTGGAGAAAAGTTCGAAATGCTAGCTATGGGAAGCAGATGCGTCTGTCATTAATATGAACTGGGCAAGCTATTAATAACCTGTTAATGAGGACTCATGCCCCTCCCCTATATGGTGTATTCGTGCGAGTCAAGAAGAAATGTATAGGTAGACGCAGCACTATTCATGGACAAAGATTTACTCTATAGCATAAGGTATAAGCTATGCAGTATAAAGTATAGGACGCGAGGTATAGAACTGTGGGACCGTCAAAAGGCCCCAGCAAACATCGTGATTTATAATCCGGCATGCACTTTCTGTACTGATGCGCTCAGAAAAAAATATAGGTGAATACAAAAAAAAATTGTAATTTGACGCAAATACGATTCAGGAAAAACGACTTTGGTCAGAGATCAATAATCGCTATTTCGATAAGAATTTGAGACCTGATACAGTCGATTTCCTTCAGAAGAGGAAATCTCTTCATTCTCCAAATCAGTCAGGTCCCGGACTAAATAGCCTACCAATGGGCTGGTCTGGGACCTGATCAATCTGGGATCGATTGTTTATTTCTTGGAAAATCATTCATTACTTTGGCAACGAAAGCACTGGCAATAGGATATTTTGCGCGTATCACTGATATGCCTTTTGTCGTAATAACAAAATTGTTTTTCTGCCCGCAAGAGCTAAGTCTGGGGCCTAGACGAGAATGCTTGTCGGGAAAGTAGAGTCTACTTTTGGAGGAAGCGAACGATCGATCCTGTCATTCGTTGCTGACGGCTTCGAGACCTTCAGAAAAAAGTGATAGAGAACCTAGGGGGGTGGTCCAGAGAAGTTTCCACATGTAGAATACCATGATTGAACATACTGGTGGATAGCTCAATACTATAATTAAATGAGAACCTCTGGTATGAACGCAGGAACGCCCACGCCATGCATCAACCATGACGTAGATAGGTAATGCTGCTGCAGATGGAGAAGATGGTCCTCGGAGATATACCCTCCATTTCTACCTTAGTTAGGGTCAGATATCTCGCGCGACCCATCTCCGCCTATCCAATCACACTGCACCCCGCGTATGGCACGCAAGCGATAATACACAGTGTCCCAATTATCCCGCAACACGACAGGGCCATATTTGCCGTGAGAGTATTTTCTGAAGGTCTGAATAGCCTTCAGCTACCTTGATCCCACGATCCCGACTGTATTACGGCATCCTTGAAAATAGATCATGTTCCTCCCGACTATCGTGTATCTAAGCGATAATACTATGCCGGAATTTACAAATTCGTATTTCGTGCCAAAAACAATTAACAAAGTGCGCCAAAGCGCGTGGATTTCGTTAGGGATTTTTTAAATATTTTTATTGAAATCGTATGGTTTTACGGTAAACCAGGTAATTAGAGAAAGACACGATGGAGGTTTACCACGCCCCAGTCCCTTCGGGCGGCCAATACGCGCTGTCGCCGCTTGTCCCCCATCGGCAGGGTCGAGGAACGACATTCCAACTCGACGAGGACGGAAACTGCCTGCGACGCGGAGAGACCCTATATATATGTATACGCCTATAGCTCTGCCAGCCGCCCCCAAGCGACACCACCTACACACTTCTACACAGATGCACAGCCCCACCTTCAATTCTACACTGGACGAAACGAGGGATGGTAGGCGGACACTAGAAAATGTCTCCGTACATATCAAGTTACCTTGCGCTGTTTGTATCAAAATGATTTTTCAATCAAGGACCAGTAACTTCGAATCATTCCACCCTAATAAAGATTCTCGATACACGCTACCGAGAACTATACTCTTTCATTCCTGTCTTATAAAATTAACGGAATATTCCAATTCCTATGATTGTAGAATGATCCTTCGTATTCTGAAAATATGAAATGCGCGGGAGAATGATTTAAAAAAAAACTGCTCTAGGATGGAAACATCCGCCTCTTGATAGTCTCGGAGTACAAGAGCCCCACCCTCGAATAAGGGCGGCGACCTATAGGAAGTGTCGCAGCGAGGGTGGTTAAGGGTAGACACCTAAAACGAGATCGAGTGACAAGGAAGCGAGAGGACTGTCGCAGCAGAGTGGCTTAGCGAATCAGGAACGTCGTTCTGAGTGGCGTTGAGGACCTCAGGACGAGGACAGGAGGAGAAAGAGCGCTTGCGCTTGCGACCGCTGGACACGAGGCGACACATCGATCCAGGTTTCTAGAACCTCCACCACCTTCCACCTCTTCTACCACCTCCACGTTCACCTTCGACTCCGTCTTCTTTCCTTTTCTTTCCTTGATTAAACCGCTCTGACCAGGACATTTCTCCTAGCCGGACCTATCAGAATGCAGGATCCCCAGGAGAGGCTGATTCTAATGTGTCTCCTAAGGAGGAAGAATGAGGTATCCATCTATTGATTCGTAGGTTGAACAGTTGCCAGAAGGATTGGCAGGATAGGAAGGATAGAAAGGAGAGAAAGGGTAGAAAGGAAGAAGGTGGGCATCGGCCGACAGGCTTACTCGCGTCTCACGGACGACATGGGGTGATATATTGCCAGGAGCTATACCTACCATCCCCAAGGCAGCCTGCTAGAACCAGCTAGAGTCCTCCCTCGAGCCTCCCATCCCAGCACTTCAAACTACCCCGCCACGAGCGCCTTTATTCGAACGAAGATCCATCTCCATAATGGCCCACACGCCCCCAAGCTTCCCACACGCTCCATCTGCATTGTGCTCCGTCTTGAAAACTTATATGCTAAGCAAAGCTTCTCTTTGGGGATACCAGAGATTTGCCACTTGGACTGCATTGCCGAACCTGACCGTTGAACTACATAAACGTGTTTTCGACTTTGCCCTATTGAGATACAAAACATTTGTGTAGGGCAAGAACAAAGCTCTCGAAAGTCCTCGAAAGGCAATGTAAATTTCAAATGCAGGACCAATAGTGCAGCTGCATGGTATCTCGTATAGAGATTTTCACCCTGCTGGAAATTAAACTTTTCCGAAGGATAAAAAATTATGAAAATCTACACGAAGGAGGAGGTTACACCTGCCGCACGAGCAGACTTTTCCGCGGCACGGCGAGGAACAGATTAAGCTTTGGAAGGAGATTTATGGACGCGCGTGTAACGAGCAACTTTTTCATGTGATGCGCGCAGAGGGTTAGTGTCGGGGGCGGGATTAGCATAAGATCCAGCAGCTGCAGCCCATGGCCATCTTCTTCAGCATTTTCGTCCCGAAAAGAATTAATCGCCCCAAGCCTACCTATAAAGAGGGGACGGGATTCAACCAATTCACCAGAAAATAGTCAATATCAAAAATAAGACGTAAGGGTACCAGCCAACGGTACCTTTGGCTCGTCAGAATCATGATCCAACTACAATGCATTTCAAGAGCCACTCGCTATGCTCATGCGATATCACAATAGTAACAAACTCAAATGTTTCATTTGTGAGATAATTGAGCGTAAAGGCAGTGTAATACGTCGATTAACAGTGAAGCCATGGTAGCGCCTGGCTACTGACACCGCACATCCATCGTACGCCGAGTATTCAATTAGCCAGAGGCCAACGATGAGGTCTCCTCCTTGCTCTTAGGAAAAAAGAGAAAATAGCCTGAGATACGAGTTCTAGAAGGACAGGGTGATACCAAGGGCTACCTAGGGATACCAACTGGACCAAAGACGTGCCAAGGGATGGCATGGTCTCTACTGGACCTCTAGAGTTTTTCTCTCTCTTCCCCCTTTAGATATTAATGAGAGGATAGAGAGACTGCTTCAGGCTCTTATTCCACTTTTGATCTCGACAGCAGCCTCTCTCGCACGGTCTAGGTCTTCCCCGTTCTCAAGTGACAGAGAAAGAGTTGTAGTGTGCTGCGAGATAGCGCGAGGGAGGGATGGAGTAGCGCGAAGACCTCTGGGAGAAAACGGGAGGGTCTTCTACACTCTCCAGTATCCAGCTTCCTATAGAAGTAGAGAGGGGTAGGATGTCGGAGGGTCACGAGAGGAAGGCACCGAACTCGAGATGGAGCTGCTGGTGATGCTGCTGCTACCGGAGGAAAACGAACCTCTGTAGGGTGAGAAAAGCAAGAGTAAGAGAGATGGAGACCTGGACCCCACGTAGGAGACGTTCAATACTGTAGCAGCGACGTCGAGCCAACGCCATTGGCTACCATTTTCTCTATAGCCTTCGTATCTACTCTCTGCTCCACTCTACTCTTTTACACTACTTTACTCTAAGCCATCATCCTCCACCGATCCACCGTCATTTCTGAATAGAGACCAACTTTGGTCTTTTCCTCTATTCTAGAGACACGGCTGCCTCTTGTACCCTCTTTGGCTGTACGCCGAGCAGATTCGAAAAGAGAAAAAGAAACTGCCTCCTGGTATAAATGTTACCATGCTATAACATTATGGCAATTCATATACTTGTTAGGTTGACGTCGTGATAATTATACCCTAGTCTTACCTTTGGATATTTTAATACAAGGATGTGGGGTAGAAAATATTCGTACGTTGGAAATATCATTACTTGTACTTAGCCATAATTGCGGCTTGACTACACTCCATTAGCTTAGGACGAGAACTAGATTGCAAAGAACCTGTGCAATATGACTGTTATAAGATGGTTGAAGCCCAAAACGTAGGACCGAAACCGTGTCTTCAAGAACAATGTGGCTCATATCTCCCAAAGTGAAATAACTGCAGATTGCTGTCCACAGAAATTCAAGTGGTGCTGTATTAAAAAATCGTGATTATAATTTATTGTAACAGAATCACCATTGCTATTTTCGGAGAACTTCAAGCAAGGAAACGTAAATCCTCTTAAGGAACAAGGGCAATTCTCTACGAACAATTGCATTGGTAGAATGTAGAGAAATCTGTAAAAAAAGAGAACAAAGTATCACGAAGATGCCTCCAAGGAAGTAGATGCCATCGAGAGCAATGATCTCCGAGCAATTACTTAAGATGCCTGACGGTGAATGTAACATCGTGAACGGCAAGAAACCAAAATCATACTCTGGCTACGAAACCGTTTAACTTTTTCTATGAAAATATCTAGTCTGTAAATTCTTCGCACATTCAAGGGACGCAACATTCTTCGCTCACAATGGCTGTGCAAAAGGAACCGTCAAAAAATCAGAATAAAAATTAAAAATGTAACAACCCAAATGGGAAGCAACCGTTTCGGCGTTTCTGCGGATTTCTACTATTTCAAGTGTTCAGCTTCTAAATCTCGAGAATGTAATTCGATAATTGCGGCAATCTTGAGGCGCGCGTTTCGTTATTCCAACCATATGCTTCGGCGGCCCGGTGAAAGCCTCGAGGCTAATCGGACTCTGAACTACCGGCTGTGAAATTTCCTCTACGGCCATCCACCTTGGCTTGCCGTCAATGGTCAGTTTTCTATTGGATTTCCATTGGGAAGAAAAAGGGATACCTTTGAAACTTACAGGAGTAGATTACAAAAATTAGTAACAACCGCCTTCCCACTTGGACCTTGGTCTAAATAATTAAATGACGTTTCGAACAACGCACTTCCGTGCTGACCAGTACTCGGAGAACAATGTTTTGATGAATAAAAGAAATCCCAAATGCCGCTGAGCAAAAGTTGGAGGGTCGGAAGTGGTTGGTTTATTTAGAATTCTGACAAGGGTTAAAATTCTAGGAGTTGGACGGATTTAAGGCTGCTGTTCAGTTTGGAAAAATAGGTTAATCTCAAAAAGTCTACGAGATTTCATAAGTGAACGCTACTTTTAGGTAAAATCGTACGGAACATGGGATTGTCTTATGCAATCGCCATAGCAAAAAAAATGGTGTGTGCCCTTTCTCAGTCGAGCCTGAAAGATCGAGTCTTCAAACTTATGTGAAAAATAATCAAATTCTGTTGTTTTGAAAATGACATTTAAGAGTGTTTTTCAGTGGGTGGCTTCGCGCTCTGCACCCCCATTAGGGGCGTCTGGACCCCATCCGCTCCCCGCCACCGAACTTATATCGACAATATACTATACTTCCTTCTTTACTCTAGTTTCTTACAGGTTGCGAATTTCGCACACCGAGTTAAAAAAATAGTATATGACACGCGTGCACGTAAGTGATCGCATACTTCGCGCACTTGTATAATGATTTTTTGCGATATATTTTTGTTTTAAATGATATTTCATAAATTGATATTTTATTCTTCGAATCAATCTTCATGGTGTCGATTTGAATGAATCTGAAAGATCGATACTTTATATTGCTCCGAAAATCTTGATTTAAACCAATTCACGTCCAGGAATTGCGAAGCAAGAATCTTGCAATGCAGATAGCATATAACAAGTTTGAACGAAAAATGTAACTTAAGAAAGCTCTCGGAAAATAGACTTTGCATAAAAAGATTTATAAGTTATTAATACAATTGTATGACAAATATTTAAATTTAACAATAAAAAGACATTTGAAACCAGACTGCACAGAATCTTGCAGAAATATTTTGCTGTAAATATATATCGTTTCTAAAAAAGGAAGATCAATAATGAAGAATACACAAAAGTAATCTCAAATTTCAAGAACATGACATTTCTTGTTAGCTCCTCTTTTAAGGTGGCCTGTTTTTTGTTTCCAATATTTTAAAGGTTTTCTAATAATCGTATATTGTCCCTTGTCGTTTCGTGTACGACGTTCTACGTCGGCGACTCTGAAGTCGTGACGTTTTCAGGCTTATCTTTATAGGAGTCTTTTTTTTCGGATTGAGGATTCTCATTATTTCCTTTAGAGATACTATTTACGTCCCCTACATTTTCGATGATCATTATTTCGTCATCATTGTTGTCGCAGTTATCCAGATTTTGTGAAGGCTTCGGGAATAAATTGATTCTAGACGATTTCGGAAATTGTTCCCCTCTCCCAACAGATATTAAAGGAACTCTTTTCGGAGGTTTGCTGTGTATTGGTGTCAGCTTCTTTGTAGTCAATTGCTTTTGCATCTCTTCTTGAGTCATCTTCTTCGTAAAAGCTGTTATCAACGGAATTCTTTTCTTCTCCTTATCCTTTTCTTTTTCTTTATCCTTATCCTTATATTGATCCTTCTCTTTATCCTCCTTTTCAATTTTTTCCACTACATCCACACCCACTTCACTCTTCCTCTTAGGTGGAAATATATAGGTCCAGCGATTCGGTATAGCAGCTTCGCTCCCGTATCTACTTCGAATTTCTTCAGAAACGTACCAGCAATTCTTCAAATACATAGGACCCTCCTCCGGGCAAGCAATCCATTTACCGATCTCATTGATTTTCCTCATAACACTAATTTTGGACAACTGGGAATCGTTGACTTCACCTTGTTTACTCCAAAAGGCTATGAATTCCTTAACCATGAAACGACGAGCGTGCGTATTTCCATGGACTAATCGAATGAGATCGGGTATCGCCTCATTTGGTACTCTAGTCTTTTTCGATGAACCCTTCTCTGATCGCGAAGGCGTCCCGATATCCTGAACGTTCTGATTTTCAATCTCTTTAGGGGCGCATAGAGTTATCGGTATCTCTCGAATCCAGGCTTGCCGATCGGATAAGAACTGCTTGAGATATTCTATATCTAAACATTATTAAACAATTGTATTTGTTAAATATGTTTCGTTTACAATAATTTATGTTAGATTCTACGCAATGCTTACTGCTCTCTGGGAATTCGTGAAGAGGACCCTGCCAAATGCACCCAATGACTTTTGGTTTGATCCTCGCAGTTTTGGTTTTTCTCTCTTCCTCGAACTGTTCACCTAAAATCTTCAATTTCACTTTCTGCGTCTCTGGGGACTGATAAAAAAAGATACGATACAACATGTGACGTAAACAACACAGAATATATTATTTCAAGCATCATCATATGATATCTCACATACCATATCTTCTGTCTCTTCCTCGTCGGGCTGTGCCTCCTCATCAGAGAGGTATCTGGAATAAAAATGTCAATAAAAAAATCAATTAACCTTCAATAGTACCAATCACTCTGAACACTCACCCATGAGGTACCATAAATTCGTTATCCACGTCGTACTCGTTATCATCCGTGTTCTCCTCATCCTTCTCATCATCAGACCCTTTGAGCGATTCTCCCGGTTCCTCTTCCTCCCATTCATCATCAGAATCGATATCGTAATCGAACCATTTCTGTAAAAAAAGACATACATGATCCACTTTGAACTTCCATAAAATTCAAGACTCCCACGCACGTTTCGTCGAAATGATAAAAAATTTTACTAAGGAAAGGAGGAAGGTCGTAGTCTATTAGGAATCTGTATACTATTTCATTCCTCCTATATATTTCATGTTCAACTACAGGCAGAGCAAATGATGAATAAGCAGGACGTTCGTATCAGGAGTACTTCCTCGGCGGACGATATCAGACTGGAGCTTCGAACGTGTCCTGTAGCGACGTACCCGTGGAGTATTTCCATTTCATTAGTCACTCAGGCCACGGAATGGCCGAAAAACTAAATCAGAAGAGTTGTCATTGCTATTGAGAATCAAGTGTTTAAGATGAACGTCGCCACTGAACACGTAGGTGCAGTAGTGATTTTACTCCAACGCTGTGATCAGCCGGTGCAATTGTTACCATGATGATAAAACTTGACTAAGGACGCTAGTGGATTTATCGTGAACAGTTGATAGAAAATACACTGAAAATGTACACTCGCAAGGAAATGGGCATTTCCTCAAAGAAATAATGAAATTGAAAATATGGATCTTTAAATTCTGAAGAGAATCATCTTGGCTGCCGATTATTAATAAAGTGGACAACTGCGAAGGTTCGGAGTTTGATATAGTTTGAACAACAAATAAATTCTTGAGCGAAATAAACAATCTTGTTCGGTTGATCCAGAGCGTTATGAGACTCGGAATATAATTTTATCTTGAGCAAGCATTGGCACCCGCATGCAGCTTTTGGCAGCGATATGAAGGTATGTTGGGAATGTGTGAAATTAATCTTTATTAGGCAGATTATTTCAGCGTAGAAACGGTGCTCAGATAAAATAATGAACAATTCTTGATATTCCAAGAAAAGCATGCTCACACGATAAGTACAGAAGCGTTAAACGCATATCGCGAAGCAGATACTCGTGCCTTCAGGTATAACGTAAAAATTAAAGCAGTCACAGGAGCGATAGAGGGTCTAAGTAAGTGCATCCAAAGAGTCGAGGAAGCGAAATGGAAAGAGAAAAGAAGAAGGCACTTATCTCACATAGGCAATGAAGTTATAACAGGGAGCCTGAAGTGGCTGTCATTATTTACAGCGTGTTGTCACCCATTGGGCCATCTGTAATAGTTGTTTCATGCCTCATAGAGATTAGCCGTTGCCCCGTAGACTATAGATTAAAAAATACTATTCCCGCTGTCACACATCTCTATACATTTACCATAAATACATATCATACATTTTGGGTAAGCTGTATCTCATAAAGCATATCCATCCAGTCAGGACGGTAAGACTTGACAAGACGAAATTAATAACTCTTATCGTCGATGAAAAAACGTTCTCAATTGGACCGACGCCTCCTCTCTCTACGGATACACCTGTAACCCCCGAAGGTATCGGTGACGTAAAATTCACAGCAGGTAATTACGTATCGGCAAGTAAAGCGCATAATTCTGATCGGTATGATGACTGGGAGCGCGAATGGGATCATTATTGTTAGGTTCGATCGGACAACCTCAGCATGTGGCACACGCCGCGAAGATGCGAAGTCAATAAATTAAGTTGGAAAGCGAAATCGAGTATGCGGCTTAAGGATCTCGCACGCGATGATCGTGCGGTTAATCGACATCAAATGTGGCGAAAAAGCGTACAAAGAAATCGCATGGATAAGCTTGCAGGAAAAGAAAAACAGTTGCACATGCTACCGAGTGATCTGTCTATAATGAATGGAGTGAGGTTGGATCGGTCTGATTGCGTCACTTGATATCGATCAGCGTCACGGCTACGCAATTCGAGAGATGCAAAACAGAAGTGAAAAGGGCTGTACATACGACCCACGATGCGATTCGATCGACACAAGATCCGAAAAGCTGAAAGCGCTCGCGCGTCATCACTAGCCAACACTGGAACGTATCGTTTTCCTCCCCAGTCATTCGGCGATAAAAGAGAAAGAGAGAGAGAGGGACAAAAAGAATAAGAGAATGTTTCTCTCTCTCTCTCTCTCTCTCTCTCTCACTCACTCACTCTCTGTCTGAAATGCGTTACTAACGATTAAACGGTTTATCACTTTGAAAAGATAATACAAGGTGTATACTATAATAGAAAGACGCTCTGGACTTGCGATGATCAGTAAACACAAGTACCCATAGAGAATCCAGCAGAAAATAGGAATGCCAGCATTTAACTTGAAAACCCACTTAGGAAGCCGCTGTCGTCGAAATGAAGCGAATATCGTGAAATGATCCTACCGGAATAAATGAATGAACAATGTCTTTTGTGCTAATAAAAAGAAAGGCTACTCGCAGGAGGACAATTAGGACGCTTCGCGCTCATAAATATCGAACGGGTAATCGGCTTATCGTCCAATTAGCAGCCATTTGGGGAACGTTTGGAAATAGTGAGCATGTTGCGCGAAGCAGGGACGCGTCTGGACCGTCGCCGTTCTGGAACCCGTGGCCAACGGGTCCCAAGGGAGAAACGCCGGTGACGGCACCGCGTGGCACAAACTTGATATCTCGTCGAGTCCCGACGCGACGTCGTTTCGATCTACTCTCGATCGCCAACCAGTTTAAAAAGGTCCTTCGTGCGCGTAACATCCCCAACTTCAAAAGTTCAAGTTTAGCCGAGATCAACAGAGGGACCAGCCATTGTTGGACCTCATTGTCTTGGTATTCCAACGTTCTACCGTCACACGTGGCTAAGGCCGATGATTCTTAAGGATCATTTCGAACGCGTCCTTTCGCTCGAATCATTGATACAAGAAGACAATAGAATGCACCGGGTCGAGGCGGCACTGAGGTGAACTAAAGGGATCTGTGTTTTGTAACCGGGATGTTCGAGCCGGTCGGTACTTTTGAAAATTCTTATCGTGCAAATTTCGATTCTTCCATGTTTGACGTGAGTATTTTTCATACAACTTTGACAATTTCTTGTTGCTTCCGTTGACGCTTCTTGTGCTGCACATTAAGGCTCATGAAAGGTGTGACGAGAGATTCTGAGATCAGTGTGACACAATAAAGAGGCCTCTGCTGTTGAAGTTCGCGCGATGCACGCTGACCCATGTGCGAAGACGTCGAGCGACCTATAATTCGTTATGATTGTACGAAAAATATGAAAAATTACACATAAGCGCAGCGTACCATCCTTTGAGGCGCTGCGAATGTGTTTTATCACGTGACACGGTGTATGTCGCACGATGTCGAGCTTATTTTATCGTTAGTCACTCGTATGCAATCATTCTTTACCTATGTCACTCAGGAAGCAAACTAGACAGTCAGAATATAACAATATATGCATTTTCATATAATTTTGTATTGTCAATCCAGATGGCAGACGAACTATTTTTCTCGGCCCTGGGTCTGGATATGAATGGATCAGATAATGAAAATCATCTGCTATCCCCGAACACTTCATTTTTACCTTGCGACTATGAAACGCCCTGTACCACGCCGCTCAGCGAAAATTCGGAATACATCGATTATCCCACGAATCCTATTGGATTTTCTGTCGACTGTTACACGAATTTGACAAGCTCACCTGAAACACCCTGGAGTGACTGGACCACCAATGCCTCCACGTCTTCGAGTGAGTATTAAAATTTTAAACAGAACATCATGATCATTTTTTGAAATACTCATTTCTTGCCTTCAGGCTGTCTAAGCGAGCTCAGTGAATTAGACTCGGAATTGGAATGGTGCCTGGATAAGAGTTCGGATGCTGGTCTACCGGAAAGGACTCCGCTCTGCACTCCAGGATGCGAAGGATTTCTGCATTTACCATTACCAAAACCGAAGACACAATTGCAACATGACGAGCCTCTCTTGGTACTGGGGATCGACCTCAGGGCCTTGGAAAATTCCCTGGGTATGGATCACAACAATAATCAACTAGAGGAGAGTCTGTTACTCTCTTCCGCAGCTAACGCAGCTCTCGCAACTCACGACTATACTAATAGAAGTTTGGCTCATGCGGCCGAGGACCGTTGCTTTCCTTGCACCTATCAAGGATGTATCAAGGTAAACGTTAAGAGATTAATTATACATCCTGAAAGGGTCCAAGTCATTATTCTGAAGAATAATTTTAATTTTTCAAACAGGTATACGCAAAGGCTTCTCATTTAAAGGCGCATCTTCGTCGCCACACCGGTGAGAAACCATTCGCCTGCACTTGGTCAGGATGCGGATGGCGCTTTAGCAGATCCGACGAATTGGCACGACACCGAAGATCACATTCTGGAGTAAAACCTTATCCTTGCGAGATGTGCTCCAAAAGATTCGCACGAAGCGATCATTTGGCGAAGCATCGTAAAGTGCATCGTAAAAACGCATATCCTTTGTTTCAAGGATCGAGAGAATTTCGTCCAGGCAAGGTGAACACTTTGCCGACAGAACTCTAGCGGATGTTTCTTTTAAGTTTTGTCTACCCTTCGATATTTTGAATTTTACCTCCTTTTTTTATGGCCGCGATTATTGTCCTACTGAGACTCCGTAAATACTCTATTAGTTAGTATCGTATGTAAGTAGAATCAACGTTAAATCCTTAGTTAGTAAGTCTACGTGAATTAAAAAAAAAAAGAAAAAGTAAAGAAAGAAAGGCAACGTCGTATCATCATTGAAGCCTCGCAATATCCTAAGAGATAAATTGATAGTAGGAAACTTTCCTAAAAAGATAAAAATGCTCGAATTGAGCTCAAAGAGAAATCTATTTACGTAGGTATACGACTAGAACACTCTAGCAACTCTTACGGCAGTTATACTTATGTTAAATATGGATTTGTCAATGGGAAATGTGACATTTTATAAACTGGATAATAAACGGAAATTATCGAAGTATATGCCATCTACTGATAACGAAACATGTAATTCAAAAGACTGCAAATTATTCTATTTACTCACCGTGTCTTTGGCAAATGGTCGTCGTGCTGTGATACTTTCGCTCTTCTTACGCCATGTCCCCCTATATGCTGGTCGCCGATTCTCCCTGAACATCAAAAGCTTTGCTCTGCCCAAATTAAGCGAAGAATTTTTCTGATCGATCACGTTCGAGTTGTCCTCTTCATCCTCATCTATGCGAAATATAATTCATTTTTCCAGACTGTCTAAATGATATAGATCAATTTTTTCGCTTACCGATTAGGATCACGTCGTCTTTCGATTCCGCCGGCCACGTTCTACCGAACGTTCGTATTGCTCTGGAACCACTTTTTATTTCTTCCAAATAAAGTTGACGTCTTACGGATTCACCTGCACACACTTTATCAAGTTCACTTTTTTCTGATTCACTTAACTTTCTTCTGCAGAGCGGAGCTATTCTCATGTCAGCTTTTACTTCAAAGGGCATGAAGTTCTGAATTTTGATATGTTCCTCTTCCGCCGATTTGTTTTCTTGCTTTTTGGCCACAAAAAAACTAGCGAAATTCGAAGCAGCTTTCTGTTTTTTGCGCTCCGCTTCGAGTCTTTCTTCTTCCTTTCTTTTTCTCTCTTCTTCTTTTGCTTCCTCCCGTTTACGGCGATCCTCTTCCTTCGCTTCTTTCTCCTTCTGCTTTTGCCTGCAAAATCATTTGTTATATATCTATATTTTTATGGTATTATTCATAAATCATTACACAGTACGACAAACGTACGCACTCTATTTCCATTTGTCTCTTTAGTTCCTTCTGTTCCTTCTCTTTCCTCTTTTGTTCCTTTTCTGCGCGCTCTTTTTCTTCTCGCTCCTTGCGCTTCAATTCCTTCTCTCTCTTACGGTTTTCCCGTTCTTCTAAACGCTTTTTTTCCTTTTCCTATTAGTTAACAAAAAAATTGGACAAAACGATTTAAATCTCTATGGACTTAAATTAAACAAAAAAAAAGCGATATTTGTAACTTTATAAAATCTTACCATTTTTAAATAATGAATCCTCTCACGACGTTTAGCACTAGCCAAGTGTTTCTCTATCTGTCTTGGAGTTAGTTTCTTTACTTTAACAACAGCACATTTCATTGTGTCCTTCGATGTTAACGAATCATTTAACTTATCTCCTTCATCAGAGTCATCATCAGATTTTTCATTAACTTCTTCTTTGTCTTCTTCTTCATCTTCGGAGGATAACGATGGTGTATCAGAATCGGTATCAGAATTTTTACTGGTATTATCATCAATCCCATTTTCTATTCGTGTGTCACTCGATTTATCTTTTAAATCTAATTTTTCAAACTCATTTACTCTTACTTTGTCACTTTCATTGGACTGCTCTTTATTACTCTTGGAAACTAAGTCCTCCGTTTCCATAGGGCTTTCAGTATTTTCATTATCTTCACTTTTATTCTCAGTATTCACTAATTCTTCAGTATTACTGTCTTGCTTCTTATAAGTCTTCTGTAAAAATTTGGTAAGCGGTCTCTGCTTTATCTGTTTCTTCTCCTTTGCCAATTTAGAGAAACTTGTTTTTGTGTCCTCATCACTGATTGCTTCATCTTCTTTTTCTTCACTTTTTGACTCTGTAATATCAATGCATTCATACTCAATTTCCCTTGTATCATTTGCGATATCTTCTTTCTTGGAATTTTCTTTCGTGGTAATTTTAACCACTTTAGGACTTCTTGTTGTTGATGGAGAATTTAATTTTCGTTTTTTATTAGATACAGCATTAGTTGATTCCACTGAACTGAGTGCTTTAAAAGGCAACCGTCCTGAAACAGAAACAGTTCCATAATTATCATACACTTGTTACAAAAATCAAAATTAAAGTAATATCTTGAATCCCTTTAAAAGACTGAAAACGAAATAATCATACCTTGCTTCAACTTTTTTTTTGGCGGTGTAACCAACTCTATGGTGAAATCTTGATCCTCCACAGCAACATCCATAACTTTCATTTTAGTTAAGCTGTAACAAAGAACAACGACATTTTTAAAGGTATTCTATGATATAAGCTACAGTCAAATAGTATATACGACAACCTACATTCAGCACGGCAAGTAAAACTAATTCCCGTGTAGTAAGTCGAACGCAACAAAGGGCTCATTGAATCCGCAACACTCGATAACCACAACCATACGAATTTGAATAGAACGCGAAATCTCTCAAGGCAAAAATATTCCAATAGGGTAATAAAAATGAATAGTTGTCACATTTACTATAAACAATTTTATGAACAACTTTAACATAAAGCTACAGAACAGCCATAGTCGGCTCGTAACGAAATACGCGGGAAATAAGCTACAGAAGGGGAAGCTCCAGGAATATTGTGCTGGTACGTAGAGAGAGAACAACCAAACAGGCATCAGAGAAGAGAGGCATCAGGGGAGAAGCACAACGCTACGATTTTAGACGATACCAAAATCATGGCGCTAGATCGTAGCGGCGAGTCAGGGAGTAGGATTTTGTGATCATCGCCTCCGTCGACAAAGCGAATCCCATCGTAGCCGAGCTAAACGTGAACGCGGACGCG
>JARQTJ010000704.1:0-73997 GCA_030142635.1 Trachelus troglodyta
CTCGACCCGACCAAGGAAATTGGAAAAGTAAGACAAACACAATGGAAAGTGAGAGGAAACAGAGTAAAACGAGAATACAAAAGGGAAGATAGAAATAAAAAAGTTAAAAAGTAGAAAAGTAAGGAATAAGAGTGTAAAAGTAGAGAAGAAATGAGAAAAGAGATGAATGAGAATGTAAAGAATGTAATGTAAAGAAATATGGAAGTAAAGAAGAAATAAGTATAGAAATAGAGGAAGGTTGGAAACGGACAAGAGGGGTGATTCCAAGAGACCAGTATAGGAGACCGGCTCGAGGAAGAATGAGCGCTCCGAGTCCCGGCACTGCTTCGAGCGCTCCCCCCACCATCCGGCTGCTCCCACTCGCCGAGTCCTGCGCGACGAATTTGCGCGCACACAATTTTGGGCAACTTCCAGTGCTTCTAAATATGCTTGGCCAGAATTTCCGATTTCTAAGTGTTAATATTTTACTTTATTTATTAAATTAATTATTTTAATGTTCCAAACACCTAATTTATTAATATTTCAATTTGAACGTAATTTATTTTCGGTGTTCTACAATTTCAATTCAATTTTTATCTACTCCGTATATTTTGCATGTTTTTTATATACCCTCAATTTTTCATTTTCAATCAATTTCGAAAATATGTTTGACCGATCACAAACGTGGCACTGGTTTAAACGCTTTCGTCCAGATGGGGCGTCGACACTGAATTGAAACTTAACCCATGAAAATCTGCTGCTCATTGGCAATTTTCCTACTCATTTCTGGTATTACGAGGATCATTTTGTCTCTGTTTAGTTACATGCAATTGAGCGGGACCAGGGGGTGGCAACTCCCACGATTTTTCGTGTCATTCGTATAGTTCGTTCGGAACGCGCCCCAGCAGATGGTGCTGTTGTAGCAAACGTAATAGACCAATCGTGAGCGAGGACGCCACAGCGTACTGCCTAGTGCTGCCACCTGTGATGCGTCGCTGTACAGTATTTTTCTGTTTCCTGAGCAAGCGGGACACAACTATATCTGTAGCGAGTTTAGAATAGACTCTTTTTAAACCAGCTTTAATTAGTATTTTTACCTTAATCTACTGTCACTATCAGTCTAAAAGTTTTAACGCTGATATACATTTTACAAGAAAAAAAAGGGAAAACTGAGTATACGTACATTCGATAATTAACAGGTAATTTTTGTCAGGAGAATATTTTATATTAATTTAGTGAGAGAGATTCAATAATGGAACATGAAAATAAGATGGGTGTGGTGAATTTTTAAATTGCAGTTACTGATTTTTATAAGTATGAAAATAATGTATAACTCCAATACTGAGATCCGTAAGCTGAGACCAGCTGAGCTGTATACGTTAGCACAGATCTTAAGTGTTTCGGACAATTGGAAAAGACTTATGGCAATAGTACCTAAAGAAGCTACGGTACATACTCCTAAATTTACCAGTGAACACTTTACGTAAGTAATGCCACAACTGTACAGTAGCAGGATTTAGAAGTTCATGTTTTATTTAATAAGAATATTACAGTATTATAGAGCAAGCTGTACTTCAGAAACATCAAAATGCAGCAGAAATCTTTTTAGAGGAATGGAGTACAATGGGTAAATGCAGACCAACTTTGCGTAGTACTTTAAATCTGTTAGTCAAAGCTGAACTTTTCAGAGCAGCTGATTATATTGCAGTGAATCTCCTCAATGGTAAGTGTGTGATGCTTCATTAATGTTATCTGTAACGCGCATTTAATAAATGCTTTACTTGATAATTCCAGAACAACCTCCATCAAGACCGGAAAATGGTTTAGCAGCCAATATTGACATTTCGGAAGAGGAGATTGCAAAGCTCTTAAAGCGTCAACAGCTAATATCAGACGATTTTGAAACAGAGTCTACGTGTTATGATTTTGAAGAATCTTACGAAGATAAAGTGATACAGATAGAATATGCTTCTGGATCTTACGTAGAGAACTTATGTCCAGCTAAATGTGCCCATAGTAATAGTGACAATGTTTCAAAATTAAATGAAGAACCCATAACGAACAATAGTAAAATTTCTCAAGAACAGACAAGCGATAGTAATTTTATAAAATTCTCTTCGAGCGTAACACGGGAACAGGAAGATGATCAGAGTAGCAAAAAGGAAGTGGTTTGGAAGAAAATTGAGGATTCTAACGAAGAAACAGCACAGGAACAGGTTCACGATTGCAAAGAAGCAGTGGCTTTGAAACAGGATGAACATTACACTAATGAAGAAGTTTCAAATTTGAAAGAGAACGAACAAGAAGCTTCAAAGGAGGATCAAATGTACAGAGAGGAATTGATGTCCCAAGCACTGCCGTTGTGTGTAGCAGATTTTGGACGTGGAGTTTCTGAAATACAACCAGAAATTATGTCACATGAGCTTCCTGTATTCGTTAATGAAATTGCAAGACAAAGGAAAGAGTCCGAAACTACATTTTCGTCATCCAATGACAGTGATTCCAACTACACTACTTCCTTTCGTTCTTCGAATCTACCTGTTTTTGATGCCATCATTCCAAGTAATTCAAAATCTGATAACTTGCATTCTCAGAGTGATAACCATAGTAATAGTGATAATAACATAAATAATAATAGTGACATTAGCTTGCCAATTATTGAGCTGACGTCTTCGGAATTACCGCAAGTCATCGTCGAACTGTCAATGAAGAATAAGTAATAAAAGTAAATAAGTAAAAAAACGTTACGTTAAAAAAACAGATTACGTAATTTTGTGAAAAATCTGCATTTTAAAGGAAGAATTTATTTTGTATATACATATAAAATTTGAATGGTATTTGTGCAATGAAAATATACAGGACTGTGATTCAAGAGGTATATTCCATAATAATTTTAATATACGACTGTCTATAGAAAATTTATAAATTATACATCTTTAATAATATTATATAAATACTTTACTTAAAATTAATTCTTTGATGACCCGAAAATTGTGAAAGTACAAAATTAAAGGAACAACGTGCAATTTCGAAGAATTATTGCATTGACATCTTACGTTGGATAATATTTGTTATTATCCACATATTTGTTCACTTTCATAAGAGTCGAAGAGCTTTCACAGCTTTGTCAGGCAAGTTGTACTTCTACAAAAATTATATCCCTGACTGGCTTCACATGCCTCGCATCATACAATTTATATCAATCAAGAGGACTTTTCCGACTAGCAGGACTAACCCGAGAAAGCTGTAAAGATATCTTTAAACGTTTATTTTATATATCTGTATATATATAATATCACATGTGAATATTTAGTAATTATGTATTAACAAAATTTAAACATCCGTTTTTTTTTCAAATTACTGTCTAATATAAACGGAGTTTAACTTATATTTTTTTCGGTTAAATATACTAATTATAGTAAATACCAGAATATATTATTAAATGCTATCAGGAATAGTGGATAATAAAAGAGAAGTAACAAAAAGCATAAAGGCTAGATGTCATATTGTTCGTCTTTCCAACGAGCCAGACATTAATTTACACATTTAGTTATTATCCAAGCTAAAATCCTAGACTCAGTTAACCGTCGTTACTGTTACTGTGCTTCATAGCAAAGTAAGCACTCTGGAGTTCTCTCAAGTTATTTTCTAATGTAGCAACTTCATCAAATTTACAATCTGCTCTAGCTTGTTTAATATATGCTCGAAGATTACTCATCTGTTCAACAATTGGGTCCATCGATGTGGGAAGTAAAGGTGCACTCGAAGGTCCCCATCCTTGTGATTGATCCAGTACCAGCTTAAATGGGTAAAATCAGGATGTGAATAAAAGAATATTGTTGTAAAGGAATAATTAATACCTGATCTTTAGTCGCAGACGAACCAACATCCGCAATGCTTCTAATTTCATGTTTCTGTTCTTTTCTCTTTTCTCTTTGTCTTTCCTCCATTTCCAATTGTTTTTGGTATTCTATTCTTGCTTCTATTCTTTTTTGACGTGCTGTCTGTAAAGCTTGATATTCCTCCTCAGTTGGAATAGCTGGGAGACTCAATAATTGTTCCTTTAAGAATATCACTGCTGATGCTCTGACCATTTGACGCAACTTCAGTTCCAATCCTTGAACAGGATTTTCTTCATCTTTTACACCAAAAGTTACAATTTTCTTACTAATTGTATCTATATTTTCCCCAATTTTAGCTATCTTAGAACGTAGAATTTGAGCATCCCTGAGATTGTAGGTGGATTCACCTTCGCTGTAAGATATTGAAACAATTGAGCTACTCATTTATTGCTCTCCGATATAAATAGTCTATAAAAATTATTTTTCTTTTCTTACCTGAGTGATTGATACATTTTAATATACATTGATATGTATCGTGTGGCTTCTTCCATATAAGAGCGCAATTTCTCATAGAATTGACAAATAATTGGTTTATCTAATTGGCGCAACTTTAAACGCTCTCTTGCATCTAATAGATTTTTACAATGAATACATAGGCGAAAATGTTGTTCACCACCGGCAGGATCATTCACCAATGATAAAACACTGTTCAAACTACCACTCGATGGTGAACGTGCTAATTTTGTTAGTCCTATTCCAGCCCGCACAAAACGTCCTGTAATTGGAGATTCGGATGTTGGAGAGACAGCAGAGTCGTCTTGTACAGAAACAGGACTTGTCATTATTCCTAGAAAATATTAAATTATGTTAATTTGACAAATTCCATTCCATATTTATGGAAAGAATTCAATTTATATACTTACGTGCATCCGATAGTGATAGGAACATGGTACAATCATAACACATAATAGCACCGCAGAGCCTGCAATGATGTTTTCTTCTTGCAATGTGGAAACTTTTTGCACAGGTTGGACATAAGTTTACATCCTTATCATCGACCCATGGCACAATAGTACGTTCGTGATTTTTTCTGTCTATAGGGTCCACTGGTAAATTGCGTAATAGTTTATCTAATCTTATAAGAAGCTTATTAGTCTCTGTCGAGTAACGTTCAAGTCTTGTGTCTCTAATTTCCTTAAAGTATTTAGTGTGCGATCTAGTGAATCCTGTGAATATTTAGTAGAGAATAACAACGTTCGGTATTCAATAATTTCATGTTAAATCGCAATCTATTAATACCTATTTCCTGAGGACCCCAATTAATCTCTGGGCTATTACTTTTTGTAGTAGACAATGTTGAACTGTCAAACAATTCTGGATATTCGTCTTGCTTCAAAATCTTTTTCTTTGCTTTTCCAAATAAGTCTATAAGAATCCAACAAAAATATCGTATTAAAGAATAACAGTCATATCAGCTTTCTTTCAATATTAAATTACATTTTAAATACTAAATACTTTCACATAATAAGAACAGAGATATTTTGAGAACAGACAAACCTTTAAGAGACTTTAATATCTCAGGATCATCATTATGTACTTCTTCAAAGTGTTTGGTTAACTGATTTGGTGTTTTAAAATCAGTCATACAAATTGGACACAAGAATCCTTCGAGTATTTTCATACTTTCTGCCATTGTAAGTTTATTTATTAGGCTCAGATCTTAAAGTATAATTAATAAAGCTTGATAAGAAATTCTTTTTAATGGCTTGTGGGCGGCACTACATACTTTGACGTTATACTAAAAACGTGATCATAAAGCAGCCATATTGAATAAGTTTAAACGTATGATATAGTTATCCTAACTTGACAGTAATAAAACATCTATTAAAAAAAGTTTAGACAAACTATTTCTTAAATTCAATGTACGTATTATATTAATTATTATTTAATATTTATTTATACCTACAATTGTTATATGTATATCAAAAACAGCTTTATTAAGAGATACTTGTCATAGGCAATACCATCATGTATCGCATCCTTGAAATAGTTTTATATTATACAACATAGATTGTAATATAACATAAAACGTATTGCAATGCTATTTTTTATGGCAAATTGGAAGTCTACATATTCTATTTTGGATTCTATGTGTTCTTCGTCATAGATTTTGAAATCTAAGGGAGTCTTTAGGATTTAGGGTGTTCCCGGTCGTAGTCTTTATAGCTTTTGCAGTTTTACAATTAGTAGTCTTAGCAGCTTTACGCGCTTCCTTTCAAGATTAGAGACTTTATAGACTTTCAAGATGCAATAAAAGAAATAGCTTTGCAATACGCCTTAGCCACCGTGTAAATGTTTGCGTTTCACTGAACGCGTACCGCAAAAGAATTGCGAATCGTATTTTCGGCGCAAAGCTGCTGTACGAAGCTGATGAAATGTGTGAAAAATTTACCAAATTTTGAACGCAAATATCTCCCTTATTATGTATCGTCCTTTTAATCTCTATTCTTTTTTCTTGCTCTACGATTATAGCATTTCAATTGTTTGATATCATTTGAAGTAGCAATGATAAAGTTAAGTACTATCCCACGTGTGCGAACCATTATTTGCCTTTGAATTTCCGCCCGCGATCAGAAACTGAACGCCGCAGAGTTTCCAGGTAATATAAACACTGCTGAGTCGTTGTAGGAAAAGGCAATCCGACCAAAAATTATAATAGCGATAAGGTGAGACAAAGGCGGTAAAACAGTCAGTTCATAACTAGAAGAGTCTTTATTAGGAATAAAAATGTAATCGTATTTAGGTTCAACTAAACCCTAAGCTCTACTAAACGTTTCTCTTCGCGTCTATTTTACGCTTGATTCTCATGCGATTCGTATACTTTGTTTTTTACTCGCAATCGATTCATACGTGTACTTCCCGTTAATTCCCATAATTCATTCTCTTCATTCCTTTTTCTTTTCGTATCTCAAACGTCTTTCATTCCCTCTCACTCGCGCAACATTCATTCCACTTCCTTCTCTCTCTCTCTCTCTCTCTCTCTCTCTCTCTCTCTCTCTCTCTCTCCCTCTCTCCCCCCCTCTCTCTCTCTCTCTCTCTCTCTCTCTCTCTCTCTCTCTCTCTCTCTCGTTTACTGATGGTGTCTACGTCGTTCTTCCGTTAACACGAACAATAATATGCGCAATCTACGCCCAATTAAAAAAATATGAATGGTTGTCGCATTAAATTTTTAAAAACGTCCACCGTTTTACCGCGAATCGAAAAAATGCATCTTACTTAGCTGATACACTCTGTATATTAAATATATTGATATATACATTGAGAAGTGTGCCCTGATATTTATTACGATAATGTCACGTCGCACAATTTTTCTCCAAGAAGCTGAAATTCTTCTGAGGCTTCGCAGTGCTTCGGTATAGCAGGATTAATTATTTTGTCACCATAAAAAGCACCGGCCAATGCACCAGCCATACTGCCAATAGTATCAGTATCTCCACCCAAACTTATCTGAAACATTGTTTTAATTTTATAACTTTTTTATTCAATGTTCTGCATGAATTTAATGTCTCCACTATTAACAGCAAGCTGTTATAATTATTAACTAAGTAGTTGGCATTGAGGGAATTAAAATTTATGTTAACACATTTTTCAAAAAAATTATTCACATTTTGAAGCCTGCACATTGTCAAGAGTTGCCCAGATATATAAAATGAAGTGAAGATGATTTAATTATAGCCATATTTCAGTATATTTATAATATTTTATATTATTCTATTATTTTAATTAGGAACTTAGATTTATCAAAAGATTCATAAGACGTAGAAATTATAACTCACAGCATATTGTATGGTTCTTCTGAATGGATTGTCCGTTATTATGCCTTCTATTTGATTTTGTGCTCTTAAAAAGCAGAATATAGCAGTGGGCACAGAATATAATGCAGCAATACTAGTACCAAGTTTTTGAACAACCTTCTCTGCATTAGCTGCTTCGCCTTCAGATATTAATGTCTTAACTAGGGATAGCTGAATTTTGTATGGTTGAGGTTCGACTAGGCCTAAACTATAAAAAAAAAAATTATGAAGATATTATGTCGGAAGATAATGAGAAAGCTAAATGAATATTTCAGTGCATACCCTTCCTCATCAAATTCTATTGTATCCATTTGACTAATTAAGTCATCAATAAATTGTTTAACATCAAGTTCATTGTCCGGATTCAAAAGAAGACTCTGACGAATAGCAATTGCCTACAAGTAATTACTTTTAATATAGTAATAATAAAACTTTTCTCACGTGAGCAATTGTTAATCGCGTTATTCCATAAAAATGTAATATTATTGAATTAACATTTTGCAAGTATATACATTTTATAAATGCTAACAGAATATTTGCCACTACATTTTTGTTTTTACTTATCTACTATTTTAATAGACTACGGAAGAAAACTTTCATATAATTGAATTCTAGTGTACCTGTAATATAGCTCCATCCACACCTATTTTATTTGTATGTGTCAGCTGTGTCTGTTTTCTCGTCATCTCTAAAAGAAGATCAATATTCTGGTGGCAAAACAGAGCTAGAGGTGTAATACGCATAGCACCTCCATTACCCCATGACCCCTGACCATTAAATTGTTCCTTCGCAGGAGTAAATAAGTCTGAAAATCTATTGGCACGAAGTTTCTCAAAGACCTGTGAAGACAGAAAAACAGTAATCAAAATATATTAATCACAGGTTAACCAAGTAATGCATTGCACTTAGGTATTAATAATTTAATCATTAGTTATAATTTTTTGGTTTTACTTTATATATTTTGCTTTTACGTACTATAATATATTGCTTATACTAACAGTCACTATGCCAGGTCCATATCCCCGATTTGGTTCTTCATAATAGGATTTGACAAATCTTTTTGCAATATCCAAAAGATCAAGCTGTCGTTTCTCAATCAACGACTGCGCTATTGATCGTGTCATTGTAGAATCATCTGTAAACTGCATCACAGGGGCTAAATAAATAAAAGAGATGTGCTAGGCATCAAAGCACGTACTAAATAAAATTGTTAGTTACCATTAGTCCAATATAATAGTACAAAAAACAAGTAGTATTATCTACTTAATACATTCTTCATAAAGAAATGATTTCAATAAAATTTAACGTTGAAGTATCTTTACTATCGAGTAACATGTAAATAGTTTACAGATAATAATCTTTGTATACATAATTTTAACCGAAGAATCATAATAATTATTTTAAAGTTATATGAATTCCTTATACAACTGCACCGAACAATATACATATATTAATGCAACATAACCTCTTAGAAAAATTCTAAATAATACAACATATTTTATACGACTGTCATCCCGTTAAATAACAATAAAAATAATTTATCAATTATAATCGTACCTTTAAAGGGAGGTCCTTCCAATTTATCAAAGTACTTTTGAAGGATGATTTTCATTCCACTGGTTAATAATTCATCTCCTTCATATGGATGACCGAGACAATCTCCAATTAATACTCCAAGCATCGATCCACGAAATTTGCTTTTTAATAACGTTAAATCTATTTTAGCCATTTTAGAACTATTAGAGGAAATTTAATCGATTTCTTCAAAATAATAACACCCCTTCTATACCAACGCTTACACTGGCTCTACTAGCTGCTATTAACAAGTACCGGCATTTTCAGCCGCTCTTAACTCTCAAGCACGTCTTACACTATCAAACTTGTACAATAAAAAATATATGCTGAAAAATATACAAAATATACCAATTGCTTGTAACAAAAACAACAGCAACAGTATTAAAGGCAACTTTTGCAAATTGTACATCAATCAATATGGAAAAATCAATGTTTATTTTAAAATACGTCCTAATAATATATAATGAATTTAATACAGATTTCTCGAAAAATAGAAATGCAATATGCTGAATGTGTTGGATCATCTATATTTTTCATTTTTAAGCAAACCCTCTTTTTCTTCATCTTTTTCTGGATTTTTACCAACACACGAAGGTCAAATATAAGAATTTTAAGTAAATGCAGAGTATATCATGTTTTTTGAGATAAGTAAGCTGCGTTCCAAAATCTCTTGTGAATACATGGAAATATCGTTGTATCTCTTTATTTTCGTACGTATAAATAAGAGAGAGACATATAACAACACTCGTAGCACTGGCAAACGAATTTTGGAACGAATCCATAATCAAGGAATAAATTTCTAGTGAAAAATTTGTGAGAAAAAGGTATTCATGTTAAAATGTCAAGGGTTCAATTAATTTCCTAATGGATGACTTTCAAGTAGATTAATAAATATAATCAGTAATTTATAAGTCGTAGAGTAGCTATATTGAGTATAGGACATTATACTTAATAAAGTACACAAAAAAGAATAAAAAATATACAGTCTAATTTAATATATCATTAAAATTTTCACAAGATAAAACAATAAAATAAAAGTAATTTCAGTTAATTCCTATATTGCTAAATTCAACTAATTAACTTTTAATTATGCATTTAATTCCACTAATGAATAATATAATAGATAAGTCGCATATTTTAAACTGTTCATGGTTTAAAATTGATAATTGATTTTGATTAATGAATAAATCATTGTTCTTTATCTATCTTTAATTATTATACAATAAGCAAGTTCATAGAATTGGGAATAGTATTGTGTAATGTGCTAATATCCACTAGCTTTTGACCTAATAGAAATTTTAATCAATCCTATTTCAAAGTTTACCCTCTACTTTACCATAGTATTGTCTAAACGTGGCTTTGTAAACGAGATATAAATAGCAGCCTTTGTTTTTTTCGCATGGAATCCATCCCTTGAAAAAATGGCGGAAGTTCCAGTACACCCCATAGAGTTTTTTTTATAGTCCTCGATATAAAAACGTTGAGATACCATGATCAAAACCTGCACTACAATCAGCAATATTATTTTTATAATTTTCACTAAATGCTTGTCGACAATCCGATTTGCTTTTTTATACAAAAATGATAAACTCCTTAACGTTCTAAGCTATTACAGATTACAATGAATAAATAAGAAAAACACATGTAAAAAAAATCTGAATTAAAAGCAAGATCAACTTTTTTAGTTTCAAAAAAAATTGTCAGCATTGTATCAAGTGCAATGACGAAAAAGCGTCTGTCAAATTATTGAATTTTAAAATAATTTTCACGGCTGACATAGTGATGTTAATGTTAACTTTACATTTAAGACGTATAATGTTTTTTTGAAAATCAAATTGAATAAATTTTTCTCTAGAAATATAACTTATAGATTGCACTTATCTTTCTAGAAAAGACATTTGTTTTACGTGGTGTTAAATTATTGTACATAAGAAGCAAATTTGGATTAACGTAACCGAAGGTTCAGTCAGGCATAATTTTCCAATATAGGTCATTGGGTCGATAGCTACTTATCGACAATCCATTAAAGCTACAGTTTTAGATGAAGTGGAAGTTCATAAAATATTTCGAATAATCGAATAGTCCTGCCAGTCCATAATGGGAAATAAATGTAAAAGTGAATGGCTCCGTAACATTTTAAACCGCAGAACTACACCCACAACAATTGATATACACAATGTATATAAATATATCTAAAAACAATAGAAAATACCTCAAAATTTATTTCTTGCAATAAATCTTATTAACAAAATCCCAAATTCATTAGATCCTAAAATAAGAGTTCAAAAGTGATCAAAGAAAACGTACAATTAATTGCAGCTCCATTTTGTTCCTTCGCAATAAATACGTTTATTATATTCATAATAGTCAATGCCATTTTTCATATTAATATCATCAATTTTCGATTGTGAGTCAAATTTGACAATTTTCAGTTTGAATTTTCGCAAATATTAATTTGCTTCATGAAACTTGAATGTTACTCCAAAAAATATAAAATATTATTACGTATTATTATTATGAATTTATATTGCTCTAATGGTTTTGAATTTTCTCGTAACAACCGCATACTTAAGTTACTTGAAAAGCTAAAGATACTTGCATACGTGCATATATTCCAGTATCTTATCAGCTTATCAATCCACTAGGCGGTAATATAGGGAAAGTCGAGACAAATAAGTATCCGATATCAGTGCAATTTATTTAATGCTTTACCACCAAACTCTCGTCTATGCACATGTGCACTTATATGCTAAACACTTTTGAAAGAAAAAAAAAACAGAACAATTACTCCCTTGTCCAATACGTATTACACGTATGTAGAATAACATTGTGAAACGTATCCCATTCCGCGAAATAAAAATACAGAGAAAAATGGCATTTTGTTAATAATAATATTTTTGACAGTTTAATAAATTTTGTAAAACAAGTCCAAGATAATCAATGGCGATTACCACAATTTATCACATCGTTATCTATTGGCATTTCACGATAGAGATGCTCTCTGATAATATATTTGATTTAAATGATACTTCTTCACACATATAATAAAAGATAGGTCAGATAAATTTTATTATCTAAAAGATTCAATTATGGATTAGTAACCAGTCCCTGCTGATTCGTAATTGACAAAAACAATGTGATAATGTGTGAATTATTGTGATCATCAGCAGGCTCGTGTTAGCCAATTTACCTGATCATAGAAAAATTAATATTTAATTTCAAGAATGATTAATGACCTTAATGCTGGATTGCCAAAATTATTTTTAGAAAGCTGGCCAAACCTTTGGCTGCCTTGTTTCCTGTGATAAAATTAATTAGGAAGGATCTCTTCTCCTCCCTAACCCTTCACCCCCTCTCCAATCCATTCCCCTTCTTCACCTTCTTATTCTTGCACACCCATACTTCATTTCCCCTCTTCCCATCAGTACCAATCTACCTAATTCTATCCCTACTCATATTGCCACGTGCAAACAAGCAAATGACAGTTTCCAATAATGACTATGATAACATATAAATGATAATTAATTAGATTAATTTAACAATTAAAAAATTATACTGAAACGCCCATGTCTATAACTAGAGGTAACACGTTTCGATACGTCAAATGAATTTGGAAAACGTGCAAAAGTCGCAGAAATAAATTCGAAATGGTGTTGGGGTTCTTATACTAAGTCTATGAAGTAACATTGAATTTTGGGGGTTTCTGCGTTGGCTCTTTGAGCCTGTTTATGTTCCGCAGGTCGATATACCCACCCTGTTCCACGGTCTCCATGGACTTCATCCGAGTGCGATAAAGAAGCATTAAATCAAAAATTTAATAAAATCCGTGCACAAGTATCTTTTCGAAAACAACCCCGCATGAAGCGACGCCTGTTTTTGATGTGATTCAAAAATAAAAAGTTGAAACCAAAAGTTGAGATTAGAATAAAAAGTATGAGAGCGTTGATATAAAAATAATGGTAATACCAGATGACCAGAGAGACGAATAAAATAAAAGAAGACGTCAGAACTTAATATCAGAGTTTCTGGAACTCATGGCAAATCTCTGCCGTCGGATACACAAGGACCCAAGAGTATTTGGCGCTCGGTAGGGCGTCGAAGCGATCGGAGCGTCCTCGGCAGCGTCGCGGCGCTTGCGGATGAGTCGGTGAAGGGTGCGCCGAAGGGAGGCGGTAACAGCAGTGGAGTCAGTGTTCGGCGTCGGCGTCGTCGGCGTCGCGAGTGGTCGTAGTGGGAGTACTGCTAAAGGAAAGAGCAAGGGAGTGAGTGAAAGAGAAAGAGAAAAAGAGAAAGCCTGATAAAGAGAGAGAAAGAGGAGTGTTTCATGGTGACGCTCTACCCGGGCTTGCCAGTGTAGCGTCCGCCGCGTACGTCGACGTCGTTACCGTGACTCTGCTGCAGTCGCTCAATCAAATTCGATCCAATCAGATCCAGCTTGATTGATGTCAAAAATCCACTCCACCATCAAGTGTCTACCAAGCGTCGTACCGGATATCCTTGCTCGACACCTGTTATCAAAATTTCCAAACCAATCAGAACTGTCATTAAGCACGATCGACGCAATCAGCAAATCAATCCTAATCGCACCGATCGTATTACCTGATCATCCTGAGTCTCTCGTGCAACACGAGATTGAAATTCCTCTTAAGGACAGCGCCGCGCCGCTCTCGATAGAAATTTATGCTTGGACCTCGCGGCACCCACCTGACTCGCTTGTTCAAACATAAACGCTCCAAGTACAAGGATCACTGGGAGATCATCATCTTGCACCGGAAGTGTCCTGGTGAACCGGAAGATTCTATATCCGTGAGGTGTCCTTTTCTTCTTTCTCGTGGAAGTCCTGGTACTCTGGGTACTAGACACTTGGACTCAGCTTCTGACAGTCTTCTTCCACGCTTTCGACTCCTGCCGCTTCCTTTGACGTTACTCGTATTCGTGGATCGAATCTCGTCCGGGCGATTCCAGACGTCGAGACGCCAGGAAGACTACGAGGTTCTTATATATCTGGGAAAAGAGTTTTTAGGATTTTTATGTTTGTTTTTCATGCTGATTCCAGTGACTGGTCACGATTCGACAGGGACGCGACGCCTGGCGTCCTTTTCATTTGACATAAGAGTCTTTGGTTATTTTTATTATCCATTGTCTGATATTGATAATAGAAATAACCATCTGAATACTGGTTAGCTTTAAAATTTGTTATATACAAACAATATGCACTTTGCATATTGTATTGGTCACTGAATTAATTATTATATGGAACAATTAAATTTGGGTTATTGTAATAACTAGGAAGAGACTATACTCACTTTTTTATTGATCAATTGATTCTCATTTTAATATAGTATATTCATTGTTGTCGTGCAATCCTCTTGTTTCACTGGGAATATTTTTTTTTGTTTCCTTCATACAATCTCTTAATCTTCTTTTAGAGCGTGTTCTTTCCTGGGAACATTTCATTCATGAATATGGTTGCATGCTTTTATGGGCAGTACAAAGACAAGGGATATTATTATAGAGAGGCATAAGTGACAAGTGCTATCATGTTCTGGTATCGTTTTAGCGTATTCGACGGTGCCAAGTTTTGTGCTTAAAATAATTTTATGTGGAGAACTTGCTCATTGGCACTTGTTACTTGTGGACATAAGTGTCGCTCACGTGTGAGTCTAATGATTTAAGGATAGATGAGGCCGCCATCAGTATTCAACGATTCACAGTGGATATTTCATACAGTATACAGGGTAATTCAAAAGTATTGGACCTAAAGGTGGTTCCAGCATGTAGATCAAGTGGCTATAGGAAACTTCAGTGGGTCCAATACTCTTGAATGTATCCACGTGTATTAAAAGAAATTTTGAAAATTCCGCTAATAAAAGTAACGTGAAAATGAAAATCCTTTTAAAAATAGAGTACCTCTAAAAGCATTGTCTTACTACAGTATAATTATGAAATATATAGTAATTTGTTATAAATTTATAAAATTTCTTAAATCAAGCATCCTCATATAATTTCTTCTCTCTTTTCTGCAATAGTAAAGCATCTCAAAAAAGTCTAAAGACTCTTCAGAATCTACTATACATAAATACTCAATTTCCTAAAATTGCATAATCCAAGGCACAAGAAAGCTCCGGCAAAGGATCAAGAGAGTATCAAAATCGAATTTTATTTATGCATAAACTAGAGAGATGAGATTGCAACGTTCGCGCATAAATATTTAAACAGGGCGAGAAAGAGGCAGGAAAAGTTTAACGCCGTAAACGAAAGAGTAAACGGAAGTAACAAACGGAATCGTTGAGACACCGTAAATAAATTAAACAAAGAATCTACCTCCATTTCAAAACTATAAGTATAAAAGGAACCAGCTAAAGTTCTTATTTTAATTTATAAATCATCCGCCATAAGACTTGTCTTTACTCACGTTCAATACTGTGCGCCATAACCTTAAAATCAAACGTTATGTATATCTTAGTACTCAAGAAAAGTTTCATGTAACAAAAATGCTACAGGAACACATATCGTTCAAGCATCGCATAACGTATCGAGTATCGTCCTTAACCTCAGCTAACCTAAAAGAAAGTAAGACAATACCTCAATGCCGCAAGAGTAACCTCGAAATCTGCCCTTGAAATATTTCTACTCCAATAATAAAAGGCGTTACTTTGATAGAGATTAATATTTTAATAGAGACCTAAGCTAACCTAAAAGAAAGTAAGACAATACCTCAATGCCGAAAGAGTAACCTCGAAATCTGCCCTTGAAATATTTCTACTCCAATAATAAAAGGCGTTACTTTGATAGAGACTAACATTTTAATAGAGACCTAACCTAACCTAAAAGAAAGTAAGACAATACCTCAATGCCGCAAGAGTAGCCTCGAAATCTGCCCTTGAAATATTACTACTCCAATAATAAAAGGCGTTACTTTGATAGAGATTAATATTTTAATAGAGACCTAAGCTAACCTAAAAGAAAGTAAGACAATACCTCAATGCCGAAAGAGTAACCTCGAAATCTGCCCTTGAAATATTTCTACTCCAATAATAAAAGGCGTTACTTTGATAGAGACTAACATTTTAATAGAGACCTAAGCTAACCCAAAAGAAAGTAAGACAATACCTCAATGCTGCAAGAGTAGCCTCGAAATCTGCCCTTGAAATATTTCTACTCCAATAATAAAAGGCGTTACTTTAATAGAGACTAATATTGACGTTGCATGTCCCAAGCCAATTTTAGAAATCGAACCATAAAGCCTGACGATCCTTTCCTCCATTTTTCTTGTCTATTAATTTTATTCAGATCAGGTTCCACAATCCATATATTCCATTTGCCTTACTGTTAATTATAAAGCGTGCCGACGATCGTCAAGTGTTCTTAATGCAGATCGAGACGTTGGAAGTCATCGGTAGACGTCGACCCGACGGAGAGCGTCGAAGTTCAAAAACATGTTTATCGGGACGACCACTTGCGACTACGTGATCGTCAGAGTGCGTCGTGCGTGATCGTGGATCATCCGGTGACGATTATCCGATAAAAGTCTTGCCATAGACTCGGAGTGAGGATAAAGGATTTCGAAATTAGAATGATCAACCAGCTGGAAGGACTCGTGATTGTGATGGCTCGTTGAGTCAAAGTTCAAATCGTGGATCATCGTTATCACAATCTCAACAGGAAATGGCGACGCCGCCAGACTCCCCAGGACCGGAAGAGGCGCTTTTCGAGTTTGAAAGCTCCCGGGTACGTCAACAGACCACCAGACCCGTCGCCATCGAAGAACTTCTTAGACAGACGAAATTTTCACGGCAGGAAATTCGCGTCATGTATCGTGGCTTCAAGCAGGTATATTTAATGTTGCATTACGTTGCGTTGAATTCTTATACTTTTGTAGTGGACTATAGATTAATTTTTTTGTCATACATTATTCTAAAATTTGTCTTTGGGAGAAAAAACGTACTGTCCACCGTGTTATTACTGCTTATCATTACCATATAATCGTTCGTACGGTACCCACATAAATTCAAGTGCTTTTTCCAAAATGCTTACCTGACAAAGTCGCATTTTATTCAGCATATTCGTGTCCATTTTTTGTATCTACTTTGCAACAGGAGTGCCCCGTATGCTGGTTTCCCACAGATTGTATCGTGGAAAGAGCTTTCTGTCCGCACAATAATAACACGACACGCAATAAATGTATCGGAATTAAAATATTTCATACAAACCAAGCAGAATGCGGACAAGTCGTGCGCGTTGTGAGTTCGTAAAAAGAATAAAACATGGAATCATAATTCGTTAATCCACTAATGAATAATGACTAAAGATTATTCATTGCTACCATGACTTCCGGCAACCACGCGGTTCTTCGATCCTGTGAATTATCAAGGCTTGCAAAGCCTCTCGCATCACAAAGCTTAAGAATACAAAATTCCAAATGCGCTTAGTCTCCTAGAAACTTTGAAAAACCTTATATAGACACTTATTTGTACGTTACTCTGATAGTGACATGTCGATCCTTCGATCCTGTCCTTTGATCCTGTGAATTATCAAGGCTTACAAAGCCTCTCGCATCACAAAGCTTAAGAATACAAAATTCCAAATGCGCTTAGTCTCCTAGAAACTTTGAAAAACCTTATATAGACACGTATTTGTACGTTACTCTGATAGTGACATGTCGATCCTTCGATCCTATCCTTCGATCCTGTGAATTATCAAGGCTTACAAAGCCTCTCGTATCACAAAGCTTAAGAATACAAAATTCCAAATACGCTTAGTCTCCTAGAAACTTTGAAAAACCTTATATAGACACGTATTTGTACGTTACTCCGATAGTGACATGTCGCGCGACGCTTCTAGATAGACAAAGTTATTTCCAGGTTGTTGTAACACAGACATATTGAGAAAACAACGAGAATCGCAATAGCCGACAGCTGTCATCGATACAACACGTGAGAAGCAGTCAATAAAAGTTAGTAGAGCGGGAAAAAAAGTCGATAAAAAAAATAACATGATAGTACAAGACGAAAAAAAGTAAAATCAAAAAGAACCAAGAAGATAAGGGTAAATCGTTTCTTTTTTCTTCTCTTTTCTCTCTCCTTTTTTCCCTACCAAGATCGTCTCTCCACAAGGCGCAAACAACGTCCATTACTAAATGATTTATGCTGCTTTAATAGGGCGCCGCATTTCTTACGTCAGGACGGTAGTTTAACGCAACCACTAAAAGTCCTTATCGCTTGTTCTATACGTAAATATCGACTTGAGACAACGCAACCGCAAAGATCCGCTGGCGTTTCGCTTCTGTTTGCTTGCGGTTAACTTATAGTACTCGGAAAGTCACAATAGCCAACCCTTATTTGGACGATCGATTTCCCAATAATAAAGAAGTATCCGGACACCTTTCTAAGAAGGATCTAAATTTTTTGTTTTCTTTTCTTCTTTTTCTCCAGGCTTCCTCTTGCTCGAATCTATTTTGACAATTGAAGAAAATTATTATTTGACGGATTATTTAGGTCATTGCATTAATCGTGTATCGATTTTCTTACTCATAAACTATGCACCTGCATGCAAATACCTTTAATGGCTGCCATTTGTTACAGTCATTTGGCACAATGATCCTTTTTGCGATTGTAGATGCATGTTCTTTGTGTTTATACAGGATACAGCTGTTAAATATTTCATATTTCAAATTATTTTGAATTATGCTAGTCCATTCTTTATCTGTTCCTTAACAATGGGTATTGTTAAATTATTATTTCATTTCCACACGTTGACTGCAGGTTCATCATGAAAACTTGCACTTTGGTATCTGCAAAATTAATTATTCTCGATTAATTACATGATTGGATGAAGAAGTTCATTATTTGTCAGTATAATAAATGATAGCCATATATCCAAAAGTAAAATTAATAAGAAATGGTTATTTCATTCGGTGAAATTTAAGTATGGCTAATAAAAAATAAATGGACGAAATTGGATACAGCTGGAGGAACAAATAACCTAATTTAGGATTGATGACGTGAATCAGAAGATTAAAGGTGTGGCAAAAAATATTTTCACTTGATATTTAAACACTCGACGTAGCCAGATGGAAAGTTGTTAGAAAAACAAGATGGCGCGAGTGCTGTTCTGATATGCATGTTTCTAATACAAGGATCACAAGGAAAAGGTCTTCCAGCTCCATTTCTTTTTCACTTTTACTAGCTTCGCATGGAAAAGGTTCATAAAAGGTCTTGTGCGGTATAAATTGCAGTGGTATTCAGCTGTTGGTACACCTGAGAATACGTGAGATCCTTTCAGAGGGTTAGATATTTTAAATTGGATACCTTTTTTTAGGTTTTTCTTTCACTGTTATTTTAGTTACTGCTGGTAATACGTTTCTAATGTTAGTCTAGTTGAATACGAGAAAATTTTAATTTAATTTTTTGAAAGGTACAGCGTGAACGGTGTGATAAAACTTTTGGAATTTCTTAACGCTACAAAGCTTCTAGAATATTTCAGTTTGATATATTTGACGATTTTTCTAATTTTTTTTTTCATCCAGCATTCTGCTGACTGTTAAAATATTTGTAACATGTTTCTAGGTGCACGCGAGTCTAAAATTAAATTTTTATTTAATTTTCGTGCCCTGTGACGTGATGCTACAATTTTAAAAGAATTTTTCACATTTCAAAAACGATAAATTATATTCACTAATATCACGTATTTTATTTCTTCTAAGTATTCCATTTCCTCGTGCTTTGATAAATCCGTAATTTCATAACTTGGATTATTTTTTTTTGGAATAAAGAATAATTTCTGCAACGATATTATTCGAGTTGAGGTAAAATATGGAGGATATTTCATAACTCTGATTCACAGCTCAGATTTATACCTCAGCCTCCTATACATCAGTTTATTTTGAACACAGTTTATTTTGAATATACTCTGTTTATAAGTATCATAGCTACTGATTCTGGTATTTTAATTTTTATCATAGCTCCTACTATCATTAATTACGCAAATTTAATATTAAATTAAATAATAATTATAACATAATACCCAATACGCCAACGTTCACAAGCTCTACTACATTCTATTATAAAGTATCAAAAACTTCACATATTTCACTCTTGAATTTTTTTCTATCAATCTTATTCGTTATCATTGACGTATCTAAGATTATTCTTTGAAAAATTGCTTGAAAAAATAAAGATGGCGCTCCTCGTAAATGGCTTGTCTATACATCGATGCCAAGTTTGAATCTCTACATAGAGAGGAAACTCTCCTAGGCTTTATCTTCGTAACAGATAGCTCTCGATGATAAATTACTCAAGCCGCCATCATCCTCTTTCGCTGCTCCTCAAATTCTACCCTGATGTATCATCTGTAAGACACGAGATGACAACTAGGATTTTCAGAACGTCACTACACAGCAGTAACGATTGCGTGAGAATGCAATAAATGAAAGGAAAAAAAATTAAAGAAAAATAACAAAAGAATTATTCAATTGTTAAACCACTATTGTAATACAAAACGAATACACAGTATTTACTTGGATCAGACAAAATTATAAGATGACAATAAAACGGAGCATCCTCTTGGCACGGAACCATACAAAATTGAATTAACTGGCCGTAAAGTGTTTACTCATTCGTTTTGAATGAGCCTCATCCATCGTTGGTTAATCACTGATAGACTGAAGAGAAAATGCATATACACATATATTGAAGCTATCAAAAGAATCTTTGAAGAGAAACGTGCACTCTGATAATTTATATAAACGTAGGTTGAACAGTCTTGTATTACCTTCAAAGCATCAGGGATCTTCTTGGCGATCTGAAAGATTCAAGATCCCCGCCAGAAACCTCTTAAAGACTGTTTTACATTAATAGACTGCTACTTCAGGTTTTCCTTTCATGTGAACACGCCTTGCTCTTGTCGTTCAGGCTGGCTTCTAACTACTAACGGGTTGGTTTTTTCTCCCTATAATCTTTTTCGCCAGGAGCTTGATTACCACATCGACCAGGTACCTGCTGGAACATGGTTAATAGGCTGTTAAAAAAAATTGTATGTAATTTTTGAATTTCCCGCCATAGAGCGTCATAATTGTTGTCTGACAATTCGTGCCGATGGAAAAATTTAAAAGGTTAGATTACTATATTAGAAATTGCAGATTGGCCATTAGTTAGTTCACTAAATGATTATAAAACTTTTTGATAAAATATTCAGGAATTTACAAAGATTATTCAAATGATAACAGCTCGCTATTTTTCGATTCTATGAATATTATAGAAAACGTAGGGAAGTCGATTAATTTTTTAATTTGATAAAACGACCATACAGTTTTGATTAAGAATAAATATTTATTACGCTGATAACACGTAATTGTTTGATAAGAGTAACGTCAATATCATCATGCGAAAGGCACTGTTGTTTGTGAGATGAATTGTATCTAGTAACTAAAATAACAACAGTGCAATAACAATGGGTAAAGTTAACTGAAAGTATTGTTATCAACGACAATGAAGATTCTGAACAATTAATGAAAGAACTCTGCGGATTCCGTTGTTCCTTTGAAGTGCCGATATCACAATTGTACTTCGGACAGACTCTGGTCGTCATTTTGACATTTATCTGCGCTACGTAAGAGTCCGTAGACAAATAATAAACATTGCCAATATTTGAATAGCGCATTCTATCCAGGTAACAATGCCGAATAATAGCATACGTGATAACTTTTAAAGGACTCGTTATACAATAGTTAAATATAACAAAAGTCACGTTGATAAATCGAATTAACAATAACAATTTCGGTTCTTTCATTATTTAAAGCACGTATTGACAAGTAAAATCGATCTCAAAAATGACAGATAGAATTATCAATAACCACTGGAGTCAAATTTGTAATAAATTTCTACTAAGGAAATTAGTAAAAATAAAAAAATTAATTAATTACTCTAATAAGACAGTAAAGTGTTGAAATTTACTGTGCTTCAGCCTTTAGATTGCCGCTAATTTTTTATAAAAATAATAATCTTTTTTTATCAAACATTTATGCACGATGATAATATGCGAGTGGCTTACCGTCTCGAAATTATACTGAGTCCCAAAAGGGGCCTTCGCGGCAGTCTAAAGGTTAAGTTTGAATAGGAATAGTAAGAAATAAATTTTCTTTTAAATACAATTGTATTCACTAGTAGTGTCTATATTACAAAATTTCGGAATATTGTTTACGAAAGACGTTTTAATTGAAGATTTTTGCGGGGATGTTGAGGTAGGTTTGAAAAGATTATATATATATTTATATGCATATGCATAGCATGTTCTGTGGTAGACCAGACAAAAATACTGTTCAGAGTAGTTAACTTTGTTATTCTACAACTATGTAGCTTTGAAATTATCATATATAGCTGGTTTAAAGTTGTTCAGTACTTGGTGTAATGAATTACTAAATAAGTATCATATTTTTTTCCAAATATTTATCATTGCTAGCTCCATACTTTATTTAAATATATATTATCTCTACTTGGCTAGCGTCTCTGTACAGTACCGATAAATAGCGAAATGACGGCTGGAACTGTCCGCAGAAAGATCGTGCCGTTTGAGCTTTGCCAAAAATCTGTCACGCCTTAATCGGCGTGCAAATATTTGTTGTACAATATCAAAAGGTCGTGTTTCATACCTGAAAAAGTGATCCTATCACAATAACCACGATAGACATTCTGTGGGTATTTAGAGTATAGAAATAATTATAATAAATCTAGTTAAAATTCCTAAGAGTCAGTACAACTTGTATTCCTTTTAAATTCACAGTTCAATATATTTCCAAAATGATTACCATCTACATTTTGAGTACTCTGAAATAAAAAAGAATGCTTGAAAACATCAAAGAACAGAGAGTGCAAAACAATCCATAGAAAAATATGGAAAAATAAATAATCCCAGATTTATCCTTTCATAATTCGCTTTTTATTTACACCAATCCTTCAGTTGTCGCTGTCATTTGCAAAGTAAAAAATAAAATCTAAGACAGAAATAAGGATATAATAATAAAAATTAATAAAATAATAATATCGAATTGAGATTCAAATTATAACTTTATTATCCTCGTTCATTATCCTTAGCCATTTTGTAATCACCCGAGGACGCTCTGGGAATCATGCACTGCTAAATTCATTCATCAGAAAAGATTATTGTTTCATATGCCTCAGAAATTAAACTCAGTCACGGCAATCCGCACTCGTTAATTATAATCAAGATTATTTTCTGTGGCAACGGCAATTAAATTATACTAAACGGCTCCCGGTTACATAACCTAGATACGTCAGATATCTGAGCATTGCCTAATGTCAGACTGCATTTATATGTGCATGTATCTATACTTGGTTAGCGTTTATTCACAAGGGCATGAAAATCAAAGTGGATCTTGAAATTTAAATCGGGTACAAGGTCAATCCACCTCCGTAAATCTATTTTTGGTAGACATAAACGCAATAACACTTTAGTTAGTACCACGAGTCCGAGCCCTGTTTCGCCTAATTCATCGGCACTTGTGCGCATGCGCGCGCATCATAAAATGCAAGATGCCAAGATGGCCGCCGATTTTCTATACGTTGTCGACAATAGAAATTATAAATTATTTTATTCTCTCGTTGTGCGTTTAATCGTAACTATTACTGTTATTTTTGAAGACACAAACAGCACAAACATCCAAGAAACATTGAACAACCTTATAAACATTACTTTCGTCAACAGGTATCGTTAAATCAATTTTCATATCTCTAACACTGTTTGTATCTATTTCTCATGATATTCCCATACGTGATACGTTATCCATGCTGAAGAATATAGATTTACGAGTGAATTACACGAGTGTTTGACATGATATGAATACTTTATGTGTTTTCTAGAAAATCCTATCAACTCTCTGTTCTAATCTCGTTTTTGAGGTTAGAAAGCCAGAAGCAAAGTTATAAAGCAAACACGTGTTTAAACACAGGATTTAACGTGTTATAGTTAACACGATTAATACATTTAGACAATTAATTGATCTGTTCGATGTCAATGCTTATAATTTATTAATACATTTTATTCCAAAATTCGTCCACCCTTTCCATTATTTTTTTATTTACTGTCGCCGGTCGTCATTCAAATATCTTTCCGTTTGTTTTTATAGACTGCGGTAAGTTTTAAGCGTTCTGGTAATAACACGTAGGTCGCGTGCAAAACTGTTGAAATGTGCACAAGATAGCGATTATCGGTATTCCATCTCCATATGGCCTACATACTTATTGTCGGATGTGTTTTATTTCATTTCCTTTTACTGAATTAAAATACCTATCAGTAATAAAACTGTTTTTATGATTCGTCGTGAAGACAACTTTGGGCAGTTACAATGGTCGATTCGAGATAAATGACGTAGGATATCAATAATTTGAGATTTTATTGGTCGGTAATTAAAGTTTTATAATTCTTTTATGCCTTTAGTGACTTCTGCGTTGATTAATAGGAGATGGACGAGTATTATGGCTTTTCTGTATATTGGATCATTTTATTTGTACAGTAAGAACGTGATTAACGATAAGGGTACGTTCTTAGAATTTGTAATATTAAATGGGGTACAACCCTAATATAATAGAGGTGCGTGTGGTTATAGTATAAAAGCGAATTTGGTAAAACGGAGAATAACCATTTTATGAAAAATTTCCAAAAATGTGCTGTAACATTAAAAACATTGAATGGGATAACGTTAACCGGGAATGTTAGTGTATTATAATTTATATAACAATATTGTTATTACGACTGTGAAACATTAAAAATTGTAATTGAAATTTTTCAAAAATTGTTTTCCCACACAGTTGTTACCATTTCGTGGTTTTTTTCATTTATCATTTGCAACGTGGTTCTCAGATTTATGATAAAAGTTGTTAATGCAAAAAACGGGAAATAGTAAACTGCACGTTCGTACGTTTGAATTTATATTTAGAATTAATTGTATAAGACAATTTGAAAATTGTTTTTAATTTAAAAAAAATCTTATGTACTGTTTATTCAAATTAGTCACTGAATGAACTTATGTGACTGGTTGAGAATTTTTTAATGGTCTTTTATGAGTAGAACTTGGGCAAATCTGGCACGCGAACTGGCACGCCTCTTCTCTTTATTTTTATAATACCAGTTCAATCACTATAATGATCTGAATCGTACTCATTGTTGCCAACGCAAATCGACGCTCTGGAAAGTCGAGAAAGAGGAACGAAAAAAAGGTCAATTTAGGAAATATGGACGATAGATTCGGCTGAAGCTACAATTGGGGAAAAAATGTACGGTTCAAATTCACGCGAAAGAAAAGTACAAAGAGGTGCAATAGTTCAGGTCAGTTTAAGTTTTTAACCATCAATGTGTAAACTCCAAGTCACATATTCTGGTTTAAAATTTTTGTTCATTTATTTCAAAAATCGCAGGAGACCTCCAAGTAATAAAAAAACAAAAGTTTAATCACGTCTAAATATTTAGTTTTTTATTTAGCCATTATTAACCATAAAAGTTGATTAGGTTAGGAACAAAGGTCAATTTATGAAATATGGACGATAGATTCGGCTGAAGCTACAATTGGGGAAAAAACGTACGGTTCAAATTCACGCGAAAGAAAAGTACAAAGAGGTTCAATAGTTCAGGTCAGTTTAAGTTTTTAACCATCAATGTGTAAACTCCAAGTCACATATTCTGGTTTAAAATTTTTATTCATTTATTTCAAAAATCGCAGGAGACCCCCAAGTAATAAAAAAACAAAAGTTTAATCACGTCTAAATATTTAGTTTTTTATTTAGCCATTATTAACCATAAACGTTGATTAGTTTAGGAACTTCATCGCCATCAAGTTTTTAAGACCTGAAACATGTTACTTTTGATAATACATGGGTCAAATGAGAAATACTTGTTAGCTTTAATTATAAATCATCTTTCATTCTTTGCATTCGCAATTTCATGTATGATTATATATTTATATGAATAAATCAAGTACCGTTTTACCCACGTCACATTAATATTTAATAAACCCAAAGTCGTGCTTTTTTTATTGTTATTATACTGTATACAATTCCATATACAATTCATAATGACCATATTTGATTTATTTATTATATTCGCTACTTTTTTGTTATGCTAATTATTTTATTAATATTCAACAACACGCATCGGTCACGCTTTATCATTTATCACTGTATATTTGTACACTATGCTATAAAATTTTACAGGGAATCGAGGTAAACAGAAAATTTTATTTGTTCATTAAATTTATTATTTGGCTTATTATGCTAATCAGGGTGCTTATAAACAATTATTCTTTTTTATACTAGCAATTCCGTTGCCCATCACTATAATTATAATCGCAGTTGTAAAAGTTTATCAATGCCATTTTTTTTTGTCAAATCACACGTCTGCCTACGTAATGTACATTTTTACTTAGGATTCGCTGTAGGCACGTGAGAAGTTATACATTAAAAACGTCAGTTCACAACGAGCGACAAAAGCTTCCTGAGAACTTTTTAGCAATGACTGCCGAGCAAAATGATACTCGAGCCAAGGATGCGACGTCTCTAGGACCAGTCTGGGACTAGTCGGTGCTTCTTTTTCTGAAGAATTAGCCACTTCTTTTTTATTTTTCACTTGCTACTACCTTTGCCACTTCGACTAATTCTGCCACTTCACTTGTACTTAGACTATGTAATTTTTTTTCATCCTTTTATCTCTTCTCTCGTTATTCCTCTTGTTATGCGAATACACGAGCTTCTTCAGTGAAAAACTTCACCCGGTATAAAAATTGGTATTAAAGCTTGGTAAAAATTTGCAAAACTTTTTCAATTATTTTTTTATCCCTTTACAATTATTTTCTTTCGATTTTGTTTTTGCTGAAGTTCACGAAGCGCAAGTGCAGTACCGAAGTAATGCTACTTCTCTTCGAACTTGAAGCTCAACAGGGTTAAAGTTCACGAGTGGAATAAGAAATGCGTGAATAAATTTTTTTCTGCAATGCTAAACGTAAAGCTGCAGTAGGTTTTATATAAAATTCGGATTAAAATTCGCTAAGCACGCTACTTCGGCTCTCGCTGGTGGTTCGCCAGGAATTTCATTTCGTACAATAGCAAATGCAATCCTTTCCTTCTTGCATATAGGTCTTCTTGAATTCGTTATTATATAATAAGAGTATTGTATGAATAATGCAATCATCGATCGTCGTATTTTTTAACATTATGCATTAATTATTAATGCAGTTATCACACTCGCGCAATCTTGTGACGTAACAGTATCAATAATGTATGACAATAATTTTACAGAGCGACACGATTACGACGTAGGTTGCTAATTTTTGTATAAAAATTTTCAAAGATTAGCATAAGAATTAATAATATTAAAATATAAAATTTTCACACTCACGCAATCTTTTGACGTAACAGTATCAATAATGTATGACAATAATTTCACAGAGTGACATGATTACGACTAGGGTTGATAATGATTTAATAGGATTGACAATTTTTGTATAAAAATCTTCAAATCATCATTATATAATAAGAGTACCTTACGAATAAAGCAATCATCGATCGTCGTTTTTTCAAAATTATGCATTACGACGCAGGGTTGATAATTTTTGTATAAAAATTTTCAAAGATTAGCATAAGAATTAATAATATTGAAATATAAAATTTTCACACTCACGCAACCTTTTGACGTAACAGTATCAATAATGTATGACAATAATTTCACAGAGCGACACGATTACGACGTAGGGTTCATAGTTTTTGTATAAAAATCTTCAAAGATTAGCATAAGAATTAATAATTAAAATATAAAATTATAAAAATTAATACATATATAAGTATAAAATATATTTAAAAATTTCCTAGCAAAATTAATCGTCGCGATAAGAATCAGTAATAAATCCAAAAACAGGCAAAAGCGTTGAATTTAATTTGAATCTCAGGATATCCGAATGGCTGAATTTTCTTTTCTTTTCTCACTTCCGGATGTGACGTAACCAATTTCGTAGCTTCCTACCGTTATTACGTTTGTCCCGTACTGTTCATTATTTCCCAGCTACAGTTCGAAGTCGGATTACCGGTGCTTGCGGCTTTACTGGGAACTAGCCTTGCCTTTATTGTCTCCATTGGCGACGGCTTGTCCAATCGACTTTTTTTTTTGCTTCGCCAAGTGTCAAGTAGCTCAAGACGTCTTTTTTATCTGTCTTGAATTTTATGAGAAAATAAACAAGCTCTACTTGTTGTTAGGTAAATTTATATAAACACTGAGACAACTTCTCGTTTCAACTTTCGAAGATAACAATTACAATCAGTTATCAACATTGAAATATCGCTTCAATGCTTAATTAACATCAGATACTCGTTTCAGGAAAAACTTTGTCGAAGAGTGATTCGTTTTGAGTTTTTTTTTTCGAAAATTTCAAGTTTATATAAATACTGATACATTACGTCCTCGTTTCAATTTTCGAAGATAACAACCACAATCAGTTATCAACATTGAGATATCGCTTCAACGTTTAATTTACATCAGATACTCGTTTCAGGAAAAACTTTGTCGAAGAGTGATTCGTTTTGAGATTTTTTTTTCAAGAATTTCAAGTCGAATGTAAATTTTAGCGAGAGAGAAAAAGATACTTTAACCCCTGAGATTAATAATAGTCATGGAATTCGAAGCGGAGTTTACGAGTCCTTTGGGTCGGATGGAGAAGAGGAAATAAAATGGTAGCTTATTAGAGAAAAAAAGAATATTTTTAAGGGATTTAAAAAACAAAAAAATTCTTCAATTTCGAAAGTAATTTTCAGCCAAGGAAAATATTTAAATACGTTGCGCCTTAACAATTTATTATTTTGATTTATCAAGGTACAACATGCTTTTTATACAAAATCGATTTACGACTCGGTCTAATATAAAACAGTGTTTTATCTCGACAGACAAAAATCCTGAGATACACAAACATTAAAAAAAATTGTTTTCATTTTGGGAAACGAGCTGCAAATAAAGTTCGAATATTGAATTTTTCGGTAAAGTCGAAGTGTTTTCGAGAGATATGGAAGTAAAGTTGAACCAGTTTCGAACCAGTTTCACTTTGTAACTTCCTAAAGTTCTCGTATCGTTCCGTTGGGATTGCATTCAGTTTCTAATGAATATATATATATACATAGTTCGATTTCAGTAGCTATCAAATCAGTCAAACTATATAGATATATCGATAGCTCGAACGAATATATGTATATAATCACTTGTCATAAGTATTGATCAAGTAAAATATATTAGATATACCTATAATAACATTTAAATATATTCCAAGTATGATATATCATTATTTTTACGTGAATATCGATCAAATATAATATATAAATATATTTAATCAAATATATATATACTTATAATTAAATTCTAAGTTCTAAGTACGAGCTTGTAACTTGACCGTCGTAGTATCCAAATGATATATATTATTATTTAAATATATTCCCTCCCCCCAAGAATTCATCCCTCATCCCTTAGAAATCTCGCAATCGCAGGCAAAAGATCCCCCATATAAATCTACCAAAATCAAATACATTCGAATCGTATTTCACTTGGATACGTCGGGAATTCGAATTTATCCAGACGACTTCCAAGCACGCAAACAAAGATTCTAACCTATAAAAAAATTCTAATAAAAAGATTATTCGCTTACTCGAATCACCGATACTCCAAAAGGCATTTATCATCAGGTTTTTCGTATAAAAAATTACACAAGTCATTTACCCAAAACACGAGATCCTCTCAGGGAAGAAAACAAGAGAATTAGCCCCAATTAGGAAACAGCTGATGATCAATTTCGTACCAACCAGTTGCCACTTCAGCAAACGTATCCGGCATAAGGGCACTTGACTGAAAGTACTTAAATTTTCAAGCATCTCCATCGTACCGTCACGTACAGCCTCAGCTTCCAATGTGTTTGTATGGACCAAAAAAAAAGGGTGAAAAAAATTCAGAATCTTTTTTTAAGACTAAGGTACGAGATCCTGGTTCCAGTCAGGATCGACGTGGGATAGGGTAGTAAGTACGGGTTAGGTAACCAGAGGTGAGGTCGGGGCCTTGAGAAGAGTGGGATGCTGAGCTCTATCGATCTTCTCTCCTGCGAGTGTGACGTCACGGGAGTATTCCAACACTCGTGACTTCGATACATTCACCCTTCGGCTGTATACGCACCAATACCCGCATTTTGCCATTCATCGGCCGGACTAACCAATGCTAGTTCATTGCGCCATCTTTCTTTCGTTACGTAGTACGGATGCTGGGACAGTGATCTGTCGGAGATGCTTTTATATAAGGAAGAAAATCGAGGGTTTCATTGAGTCGAACTGCGCTGTGGATTTTTGATTTTTTGGTATTGGTACAGATGCAGCATCCCTGGTCATTCTTTTTGTTACCATTGGAGCAAGGTGGGGGATGAAAGATATATATAGTAATTTCGATTTTTTAAATATATGGTACACGCAGCATCCTTGTTATTGTCTTCTCATATAATTTTGATGTACGTGGTGGTTTGTGAATTTCAAATTTTCCCGCTCTTTCTTATTGGTTCAGCTTTCACTCTTCGTACTGCCATCTAGGTTCATACTGATTTGACTTTTTTTATGGTTGTTTTTTATGGGCGTGATTATTTTGCAAGATTACTTCGCGAATTACTTATTGCGATTTTTTGAGGATTTCACGGGGTTGGAATATTTTATAATGGTCGTGTAAACTCGTTTTTTTTTCACGTGCGAATTTGTGGCAACAACCACCGTGGCTACTTAACATAGCGTCGCGTGCTCGACGCTATGCGCCGGGACGCTCGATACTTATTATATTTGCATAAAGATCCATAACGCAATTCAATTCTAAAGCGTTCTGCGATCTAGTTTCTATAATATTAATATATTATATATCAAGTTGCACGTGATTAATATATCGAGTTATATCTAGTCTGTTATATATGCTGATTAATCGATTATATCTGTCACTTTGATATTCGTAAGTAATTAAGCTGTCAAACTTAATTAACGCAACTTGCTACTTGTTGTTGACATATGTTGAGTGTGCGCATGCGCGGATCAAGTTGGATGAACTTGACGCATATTCAAGATATATTTTATAATTGCCTAATGGAGAGTTTCTATCGATGCACTTTTTTTTTAATTATTTTAATTTAAAAAACGACTGAAAAATTGACGTCATACCGTTACGGATTTGAAAATGAAATTTTTTTATTATAAAATCTCCTGCTCACCTGTTTTATTCGAGATTTACTTTGATGACGTAAACACTGTAACAGCCAATGAATATCGCGTATTTTAACTTTATTGCCGCGTCTTATTTCCTCTCTTAAAGCTCTCGGCGAACTGCATTCGAGATTCTTTATCGGAGCGACCGAAACAGTAGATGCAATTTTCAAGTCGTAAAACTGAAAGGCATTACCGGCGTATAAATTGATCGAACTACCGACTGGTAATCAAAATTCTGGGATAAAGTTCAATATTAATTCGAAACTCGATACGGTGTATAGAAACGAAAAAATTACTTATTGCATTTTGCAGTCAATCACGTGACTTCAAACATCGCGAATTAATCCAACACGCAAAGTAGCGAAGGTCACAAAAAAAATGTTCTACCAACTTTATAATTGCATTTTTTTGCAAACTGCAGTACTCGAACACGAAGGAAAAGAGTTTACTGATAATGCCAGTCGTTATCAAAGAATTTTTAATGCACGTGACCTGGTAATGATAAAAAAGAATTTGAAAAACAGTTATCAGTTTTACCAACTGTCGGAATAATTGGACTGCAATTATCTGCAGATAGTTGCAGCAGTCTAGGGGTAGCACGTTATCGTTATCGGTATACATATTGATTATCACGCTCAATCTAATGCCACTGATAATGCTATCAGGTATTACTGTATTTTGACTGATATTGCAATTATGGATTTTAGAAGGTTAATATTGACGTTTAATATTATTCGTGTTAGTCTTCATTGCGAATCAAGAATATTAATTTTTTGGGAATCTCCGCTAAATCGAAACAGGAAATCCTTTTTTCCTTTAAAGCGATTCGTATAATTTCCTCCTTGGCAGGTATTGGCTTTGAAAATTTTATCGGAAATACTGAATTGATCGATTGGACGTCAGGCGTCCATTCTTCGACGTCAAATTGTGCCATTTATTAATTTCCCTTAAGGTTCGTTCTCAATAATACGAATCCTTTCAGACGTGAAGTGAATTTCGTTTTTTACAATGAAAAAAAGTTCGATTCACGTTTCTATGTCGTTTTTATTATTATTTTGCTTGATACACAATTTTTTCCAATTTTCAATTAAATTGTGTTTTGCGCTGTATGTACAATAGGCAACAACAATTTGTGATTTCAATTACCTCATGTTTCTACATATAAAATTGTTCAGTGAAAACGCACCATCTTAACGTGATTTTTAACATATGAATAAAATGTATCTTCAGGTCAGTGCGTTTCAACTGAATCACCCGGTACATTTTTTCTGTCGATAAAATATTATTTTTACTTATAATTTTTTGCTATCTTTTTTTTTCTTATTAACGATATATTAGATTTTTGAGTTTGTCAACTTTGTTTTAAATTAATCTATTATCGATTTTGGCAAAAATTTGAAATTTTTATTGTTGCTGCGATACTTGATTTTTGTTATTCGTTACGTACTGATAACGCACGCTGTTCAATTATCTCGTCCAAATATCATTTTTTTCGATTACATAGGCAATTATTTGATCCCGGTTCTGATACACGGTACGATGTAGATTCAACCACGTAATAAATTGAGGATTCAAAATTGAGCTAACGTATTTGTAGCGTCGGTGGGCAAACAAATCCAATTGGTTGAATCCGATGTTAATTTTATTTTGTTTTTATTTGAGAAATTTAATATAGCAGAGTGATTAGGCGAAAGAGTAAGTAAACGCAAAAAGTTTTAAATAATATTTTACTGTTTGGTTGAATCGATGAATATTATTTTTGGGGGTGGATGTGGGTGGTGGGATTATTTTTTTCATATCAATCGTGCATATTCAAGTAAAAAGAAACGACTTAATGTAAATTTGAATAGATAATTTATTTTATCAGTTAATCGAAATCGAGGTTATTTTTTAGTGCTTTGTTGATTTAGATTTTCGAATAATATGATAAAACGAAATTTTGAGTTTCCATCAATCAAATTCTTTCCACTCTTGCAATGCTTTATATTCAGACGGTGGTTGTAAGCTTTTCGCACGTAAAGGTACGTACACACTGCTACGTCTTGCAGCAGATGCTCCTGATTTTTCTCTTTTCTTGTCCTCGCGATTTCTAAAAAATATATATATATTACGTCACAGTCCGAAAATACGAAATTCGTCATTTTTCGAAATCGACACTCAGTCACGTATATGAAAATAAACTATTTGATGCTTATCTTCAAAATTGACTAACCTGACTATACTTTCACTGATGGAATATTCGGATTCCTTGGTAAAATTGCACATTCTCACATCCAAATTTAATATCACGGAACATGTCTTCATCCCCACTTCAAAAGCCTCCCCAGCTGAAATTACATTCAATTAATTATCCAGCATCCGATTTGACAAAAGATTTTTCCTCACCAATCGGACCCAAGTCGTTGTTCGAGAGATCGAGCTCCAACGTGAATGACGTCAGGTATCCAGAAGCGATGATTTCCGCCATTCCTACTCCAGTCTCCCCAGTGAATTGACATCCGCTCAAGTTGAGCACCTCTATGTCCTTATTCCTAAGTAAAACTGAATCACAGATACTACACGTTATATAATCATCAATGTGTATCAATGATAAATTTCGAAAAAAATTTGTTTTCATATACAAAAAAAACATGCAAATTCACATAACAAGTATATACAGAATTATGTAAAAAAATATTCCACCCACTGCTTGTTTAATTTCTATGTTGAAACTACCCTTAGGTAGTTGAGATTCAATATTCTATTTAATTTCCATGCTAAAAATCACCTTTAGGCGATATAATTTTTTTTAATGATTCAATATATATGTATAATATGGAATATGTGATTCATACGTGCACATATATGGGCGCCGCCTGCATCCCGCAGTGGATTTAGTCGTAAATTAAGATGTTTCAATGGAGTCGAGTTCTTATGTAAGAGTCCATATACAATTCCAGCGACTCCACTCTCGCCAATTTTGTTATTCGCCAGATGAAGTTCCTTGAGGCGTCTGTGCTTTGTCAAAAATTCGCCAACTGCATGCGCGCCCGTGTCGCCGAGCTTGCAGTGAGACAAATCTAGGATTTCAATCTTGCAACAAGAACAAAAAATTCTGTGACACAACTGTGATACCGTGCGCAACAACATTAGCAAGACCTTGAAAAATATATGCAGCAACAAGAATGTTTGTATCGAAGCATAAACAATTGTTTGTTATTGTTTTCCTCCTTTTTTTACTCACTCGATTATTTATTGCTATTCCTCGCAAAAGTGCAGCGACACGTGGCTGATCCAGATTGCTTCTCGTTAGAGAAAATTTTTTTAACGCACAACTGTCACTGAGACCACGTGACAATTTGACGCAATCCTCCACCGAAAATCTTAATGTAAAAAATTCAACTTTTTCAATATTGAAATATAAAAATTTTGAGCTTAAAAATTTCTTACTCAAAATCTCGCCACTCGAAACCGTCATTCATGTATATCATCCCAAAATTTATATACAATTCTTGAAGTTGATGAAACTGTGGTAAGATCAAATTTAATGGTATATGGTGCACAATCAATTCTGTTGCTGGTAATTTGTCCTCGTCGTCCTTGTCTGACCCGGTTGATGAGGTCCTGTTGAAATAGGATATATATATATATATATATATATATAATTCTAGTGTAATTGATATATATATTAATAAATATACCATGCATTATGTACGATACTAGTAATCAATAATCAATTACACTAGAATTCAGGTCGAATCTGAAACGCGATACTGAGGCCAATTACATGTTAATTAAATACATAGGGAAGCATCTAATTAGTCAGGTGTGCCAATTAGACAGATTTCCAGATGGGTGACTGTATAAGTAGAAAATTGTAGGAAGATGTTGAGGAAGAAATTTTGATAATTATTTGTTGTTGTTGTATATCGTCTTCTTAAAACAATTTGTTCTTTTAGTTTATATATTGATTTTTGTTGTTGTTAGTGAGTTTTCAGTTTTTTATATTGTTCTGGTATATTGTACTTTGTTTTATTATACAACAGTATTCGTACAACAGTCTATCGTTTCATATACATTTCGTGTTGTATCCCATCTCATTGACAGTTTTTTATATTGTTCTGCTATATTTTACTTTGTTGTATTATACAACAGTATTCATACAACAGTCTATTGTTTCATATGCATTTCGTGTTGTATCGCATCTCATTGATATGCATCAGCGCGACGTTTCCATGGATTTTAGGTTGACATACAACAGTTGTGAGGATTGACTTGAGTTTGTACGACTGAGGCAATTTTGTTGTTGTATACAATAAAAGTTGAAAATTTTGTGACTTTACTTTTAATCGAAAAATTTTTATTGTTAGCAACCGTTGTATTCGAATGTTGTTTAATTATTGTACTGCCTTGGTTTATGAGAAAACAACTTTTTTTTGTAAAGACAACAACAACTGATTGTTGTTTACTTGTATCATTATGACGTTTGCAACAAAATTATTAACCACTAGCCAATCTTACTTGCTGGGTACGAGACGTCGAATTTTCAATGTCTGGACGTAATTTCGCACCAGGCTAATTAAGTTGTTGCAAGCTTCTTGTTGTCCCTCGAAGAAAGCGGGTTCGAGATTTTCCAAATATTCAGAAAAATGGCGTTCGCAATAAAGTTGTCGCCAAGAGTTGCCATGCTCGCCAGGATTGTTATGCGTCCACCAATAAGGAATGAAAAATTAAATGGCACAATTATTTATAAAAAATTCTTGCGATTTCTTTTTTTCAAAACTTTTGCTATTTATTCGTGGCAATTTTTACTTGCCATTTCAGCAACGATTTGTGCTAATTTTGAAACTCGGTAAGTACCTGTCTTTAGCGGCTCGTTCCCAATAATGCTCGTAGGGAATTTTTACGATGACCAGCTCGAATGGCAAATCTGTTGGTAGCATTTCTACCAATGTATATCTGTCGACGCAAGTTGGCAAACCTTCCAAAATTGGATAATCTTTCCATCCCTTGACCAATACTTGCAAAGCAAGCACTTTTATTTCTGGTATCACGAATTCGTCCCATTTCTCATCCTCGGCGCGGATGGACCGGTTCTGCTCATGTGGAAGCTGAATTGTTTGAAGCGAACATCTGCATACGAAAATAACGAGACTGCAGTTTGAGAAAAGCATCTCGTATAATTTTATGCTAACTATGTGAATTCTTATATTATATATATATATATATGCCAAGCTAGCTAGGTCAAACGCATCAGCTGAAGTTGGTTTTGTCATAGAGATCAGACTAAAGGGTTAACTTCAGTTTGGTGCCTTTGAGCTGAATAAAAATACATATATGTATAATATATAAAAATTTACCTGTACGCTTCAAAAGTATTTTTTGAAATTGTATGTAAAATCCTCATGTGGCTTTCTCAAAGTTTAGCTAAAAATATATCAGAATTATATAGTATACACTTTTATAGAATAATAATAGTATGGAATTTGATAAAAAAACTCTTTTGGTCAATTATTTCCAAATTTGATTTTTTGTATTCTATTAAAGTGACGTATTAAGCGATTGTGATCTGAATCTTTCTTTCTTCTTTTTCTTTTACAGGAATGTCCCGAGGGAGTCGTACACGAGGACTCGTTCAAGGACATCTATGCGAAATTCTTCCCTCACGGCAGTAAGTTCCAATTGATTGATTATCGAATGTTTTATTAATCGATTAACGATGCACTCTTATTGCCAATTTCAGACTCGAGCCTCTACGCCCATTACGTGTTCAAGGCATTCGACGTTAATTGCAATGGGGCTATCAGCTTTAGGGTAATTAATTCAATTTCCTCTTGCAAATTTGTTGCTTCGAAAATAAAACGAGCATTCTTTACGCGATCGTCATTTTTTCCACTCTGGATGCCAAAAACAGATTTCCCTTGGGTTCAAAGAGAGAAAAAAAATTAATTAATGAAAAACAAAATTACCAACCGTTCATTAGCTTCACTTTAAATGCGAGCAGACATGTCATAGAAATGGCTCGAGGCAATTTGCAAAATTAAATACTTTAATAACAAACTCGAAAAGTAAATTGCATGAAAAATTGTATAGAAAAATTACGTTTACAAAATTTCCATTTTATTCAGTTTATAACAATCGATACCAGCAACTGCTGATAAGCTATACATTAATCCCTGCATTTACATTGACGTTAATTAAAATTCCATCCATATATATATACATAATCCATATTCTATCAGATTTATTAATAATTTATTTTAAAAAGCCCAGCTTATCATCAGCGCTGATAGTAACATAAAGATTCAAAAGATCCATGCGTATATTCATACAGTAATATATAATTATAATGACACAAATTAGCTCCTACATATTTTATTATTGTTATTAAAAAAAACTAATTAATCAATAACAAATTTTTGTCAATTAACATTCATCATGCCTGTAAAGATCACTTGATTTTTTTTCCTTAAACGAATGGACCAATTTTGTTTTGAAAATCACCACTTCACTCGTTTAAGGCACTGAAAATAAAACTGAATGTTAAAAACTGAAAGTTGCTTGGTACAATCCCCTACGGTATTTCTTGATGGGTTCAGAGTCTGATAAAGCGAAATGATAAAGATACAGTAGTATGAGAATCGGTGGGCGAAGTAAGTGGAAGTTGGGATATGTAAAACGAGTGTTATTATTTTTGTCTCTCCTTTCACCCTACGACTCCTTTTTTTCTTGTAGACGACATTTTTCACATGACTGAAATTTATGCCCCTAATATATAAGGGGTTGTGCTTTTTACTTTCTTATACGGATGACATTACCGTGTGTTGTAGCAGTTCTGGGGAATTACGCGTTATGGATGTGACTGTACTATGGGTACAGTGAATTTTGAACGCGACTGTAGTATTAATTTGAATTTTTATTTTAATAATATACTGCGACGTTTTATTAATTTTTATTGAATTTTTTTTTCTGATTATTCTAGGACCTTTTAGTCACACTGTCCACCCTCCTTAGGGGGAGTATCTACGAAAAGTTAAGGTGGACTTTCAAACTTTACGATATTAATGGGGACGGCTGTATTACCAGAGGTGAACTTGGCGAAGTCGTAATGGCTGTGCATGAGCTAATGGGCCGTAGACACCATGTCGAAGAGGACAAAAAAGCACGGGAACAATTGGATCGTGTCTTCCGGAAGCTTGACCTCAATCAAGATGGTGTCATAACTATTGAAGAGTTCATTGAGAGCTGTCTAAAGGTAAAAGCATTCTGTCCGCTTAAAATGACTTTCTGTCAAAAACAACAAAAGCTTGGTAAACAACAATTCGTACAATACAAAAAACTGTCAACGGAAAGTTTTATGTATTTGCAGAAACTTCATGACAATTTATATTAAACAATTGTATCTTGTCAAGCTTTCATATTTGTACAGATGTTTTGTATTAAAAAATATTTTTTGGAATTAATTCTTTTAAATTTAACCCGCAGAGTTATCAGTGGCATAAGAGGCGCAATTGCAAAAACTTATAATGAGTCGATAAAAAATTTTGTATGGAGGAAAAAATTTGTATAAAATAGATATTTTTTGTTTGTTCAAGGTAATTTATTATCTCTAGTTATTCATTTCAGGATGAAGTGATCACGCGCTCCCTGGCGATGTTCGACTGTGCACTTTGATCTCCGGCCGAACCTTCGCCATCGTTAATGGCGATACCACCGACGCTACCGACGCCACTGACGCCGACGACGCCCGTCACAGCCCCTTCGTCATCGACGCTCTCCACGACTTCGCTTTCATCGTCACCACCACCGCCACCGCCGTGTTACTCGTTGCTGCCACCGGTACCACCGCTACCGCCTCCACCGCCACCAGGATACACAGCTCGTGATCATGAGCTTTATCTGCTCCTGGCAGCTCATTGGTGGGATCAGAGGGATGCTCCCCTCTTCTGCTAAGGTATCGACGAACAGTCGTGAGCGATGAAAAATAACAGGATAACAAAAAGAGAGAACAAAATTCGAGGCAGGACGCACGAGTTTATGAAATCCAATCAACTCGAATTGACTGGGTCGCGTGGTATTTTTAGGTCCTGATCGAGCACGTATGCGCGAATTGTCGAATAAATTGTGTGGCGTGTTAATTAATTCATCTAGACAATACAGGGGACAACAAACCACCCGTTAGTTCAGAATCTACATTGACTATTGAGTGCGTGTAATTAGGACGCTCTTGTAACGGCATCTATTCTTATATGTTTTCTTCCTTATCGACGGTGCTGATGATGAATTACCGATCGAGCTTAAAAATATCTGTTTTACCATCTGACGGTATTTCATTTAATTTAAAGCGGTTATGAATTCATGAAATAATTTTTCAGGAGCAGTCCTGTTTTACACGGACAAACTCTAAGCGGAATTACTTTATGCGATATTAAATAATAAAATAGTAAATCTATATGGAAACTACACGATCTCTATACGGTTAACTATACATGGCTTAACTTTATTTGGAATAGAGGCAGATTGACTTCTTTGGTCCCTTGATTTTATGCTTGTATTTTTTAGGAGAAACAAAATAGGGAACGAGGGTCATTGCACTACTGCTCTAGTTTGCATGACATGGAATTGTGTAATGACAGAAATGATCAACAGTAGTGTGGGTAGTACTATGATATCCGTGGGGTCAAGGTTTAACTGTGGATTTAGCATATCTAGACCGAGATAAATGCAAATCGAAGAGTCGTAATGTCGATACCTCAATTACTATAAGATATATGTGTATACCTGAACGTGGTCGACGATTTTAATCACCTAAATCACCATAATGGTCACTAACAATCGGACCAAGTCCTGAGGTAATCTAATCCAGCCCAACCTAACCTAACCAAGCCTAACCATTTACAAGCTCATCGGAGCAGCTGCCCGAGTAAGGACGATTATTTTTAATTAAAACACCATCAGTATCAATAATAATGTAGAACACTGGTTTGAAATTGTACACTAATTTCTCGAAAAAAAGAACAACCATAAACAAGTGTCAAATGAAGGGGCCGGAGAAATCGTAATCCGTCCTTATTCCGTGTAAGGTTTTGCATTTAGAAATAATCGTGTAGAGTTAGTCCGTGTAAAAATGGGGTATTCCCCTATAGAACCTTTAAAATTCTCGTGTAGAATTATTCCGTGCAGAATTTTTTCGGCCAAAACTGGGCTGCTCAAAATGTATATCGAGCATCGATCCCGAGTACAATTCCGAAGAAGGCGACTGTTAAAATTGGCCGATTGTCAATGTCGAGTTGACTAAAAAAAAAATAAGTAACGTGGATGATCGCGTGCCAAATCCAATCAGGAGCATTGTTTCGTTCTTAGGTGCTAAGCCCATCTTGATAAATACTAGAGAAAAATAAAAAAAATATGCGCGGCTGTGAATACAAGATCGTCCAGAGCCAAAGGACCTGGTTAACGTGGGTCCTTGTAAGAATGGTCGACCACGATACAATAAAGTAACGTATAAAACTAACGGTATAAATCGTAATGGTATCGTAATATAATGTAACATATTATGTAATATTATGAGAATCGTAAGAATATTGCGAGCATCTTTCTTCGAAAAGCGCACGTAACGAATATGTAAGCGCGAATAAAAATTCGTTATTACCCAAGACAAATACGTAAATGGTATATACGATTTCGTGAGACTCTGTTTTACCGACAGTGCTGCTCCCAAAAAATATCGTTTGCACGAATTGATACGTCAGTTTCATCTAAGAAACCGATTCGATAAATACAGTCGATCGAAATAATTGACACGATCGACGGCGTTTAGATCATTAATAGAAAAGCCAATTAGTCAGGTCGTCGCGCGAAAAGAATTTTCGGTGCAACGAAGCGACGTAATTAGCATTAGACAAGAAAATTAATTAATTAACATCGGGCACACTTAGATCAATGCAATTCAGTCGGTGTCCTTGAAGAATTTCATTTCGTTAAATAAATTCACGACGCGCGCATGCGCCGTGGATCATTACGAAGAACCGCTTAGATCGGTTGATTCTTTTGATGATCCAAAAATCCTTTTTTTATAATTTTTTTATTTTTTGTGCGTGAATCTGCACGGATGCGGTCAAACAAACCAATTGGATTTTCGTAGGAGGCGGTTATCAAAAATCCATTGTAACGAAACACCAAATTGCACTATAGCGTTAATTCGTAATTAATATTCTCTTTAGGGCTATCGATAAGAACTTATTGCGCGTCGTGGGAAAATTTTGAATTAAACGAAAAGTCAGCGATATTATTAAGATTCTCTGGAAATGAATTTCCGTGCTGATAATAGAATCTTACCGAGTGCTCCCGTGGAATTGACTTTATGAATGGAGAAACGGGCAGTAAACGTTGTTATTTATTATTCGCGGAAATCATGAGTTATGATACGTTCTTTTTATCAGTGAGTGATAACGTATATATGCGTTCATTTATCAACCGTGATATTTTTCATCTGCTAAGACAGTACATTGACTTATATGAGCATACGTGTTGCATATGAAGAAGTTTTGAGTTGAACGAACTCTTATGTGAGTTGGACATAGATTTAATTTCTTTTTCAAAATGTTTTATTGGCATTGACAAGATTTTTTGTTCTCTTCTTTAACAAACGCGTCTTTTGCAATTTTCTTAGAATAAAATTCGCACGGGGCACAAAATAAATTTTCATTTTTCTACGAATATTTAATATTTATATTAATATTTCAGTTTTGCTTAACACAAATGTTTCTTCAGCAATACAGCAATAATTTCACTAAAACATTTAACATATATCTCTTTCGGTTCCACTCCAATATTTCACCATCCGCATTCTAATCATTCTGTTTTTGGATTTGATTGCGATTTCGATTATCACTTAGCACGTGTCACAGAATAGGTTATCAGTCAAAAAAATCACGTAGCTTGTCAGTGCTCAGAATTGCTGAATGCATTATTGATTACTATAAATAAATGCTCACCTTATGTTCTAACTTGACAGACGACTAGGTAGCCACGATATTTACTCAAAATTGAAAATCCAAAACACAAGTTTTTCAAAATCTATTGCCAAACAATACTTGATACGATAATGAAAAGATTCATCATTGATACCTGCGCTGTATCTATGCCAACAACCACAACAAGATTGCCGTTGCTAAGAAACGCAAAAAAAATATTTAAAAGCATTTCCATAGCAATGATAATCATCTATCATGAAAAATTTGCGAAAGTATAATAATAATTTTATGCATAATTAGACTAAAATTATTAATCATTCGATTACAAACATTCTATACGCACACTCACAATCCTTATGTTAAATATTATGCTTGATACAGATCGATTAAATATATAAATTATATTTTTTTTCAAATTTAATTCAAATTAATAATCCGGAACTAATATACTTGCGAATTTATTGAACTTAAGTATAAGCAACTATACTATTTGCTAAATTTTTATATTTATTATAATACAAATATTTTACCTGTTTACTGTCACGGATACTAATCAATAACTATTTGGGTCGAAACATACTGAAAGTCTTAATTATATTGAACTCAAAATTGTTATATTACGCTTACAAAAAAATTTTCCTTAATCTATATTGGAATACACTTTAAAGAATTTTGAACAATTTTGAAACTTTGTTTTTTTTTCATATACCCAAAAAATTAATCACGACTATCAGGAAGCTAATTAACAAATTTTTATCAACATCGTCCAATTTTATCTCTGCTATTAAAGTTTTTATGAACGAACGCTTTTTGCATGTACATATACAACGGTCATTATACACACACCTATACATATATATAATATTCGAAATTTCAATTATAAAATTATCGCATTTTTTTTTAATTTTTAAGGCGGGAAAATACAGACGAATACAGGAGAAATTTTTAAGAAGTGTTATTATTATTATCAAACAAAATTTTTGCACACCTCGTCACGGATTTCTCATGCATAAATTACATATATAAGTGTAAATGTACGAAATTTTCTGCCTATGCAAATATTTATTGATGGTGAATCTGCAGGGTAATCAAAAAATTTTTATTAATTATTTAGCACACGCTTCACGTTTTTTCTTGGTCAAGCTATAGAATTGAGACTACGAAATGATAAAAAAATTGTATATTAGAATCCAAAAACAACCGGCAACATCGTCTTCTGAGCGGATTTATCTAATTATTAGAGATACAAACAACAGCAACAATAACAACAAAAAAATATAACTCTGACTCGAAGAATATTAGGAAGTTACAAAAAAAAAAGTATAAATTGGTATTAATAGCAAGTGACGTAATTTATCGAACCAAAAAGATTTTTTTTCAAATTTAAAACCACCTTTGCATGATTGGTACTTTATTTTTATTTTCAACTAGACTCTTTATCTGCATGATAATTAATAAAGGTATCATTAAAAAAGAGTAGCGACGCGCAGATCTTTGTTACAGCTCGGTTACGTTATTAATAATTATTAATTAATTGTTAATTACGATCACGATTATAAGGGTGATACCGTAGCGGTGGGGGTCTAGCCCAAACTGAAATTTAGTCAATTCGTTAGGCTAGAAAATTAATGAACATGAGTTTACGGCCGGGTGGCTGTAAAAGATTATAATCCTAAGCCGGGAAATAATATATACGATTAGATATATAAATAAAATTAGTTATTTAGTTTAGCGAATTAAAGAGGAGCGCGATGTTGTTGTCAAATACTGCCAACTTCGTGTGTAAATATCATGTATCATAAAAAGAATTAAATCGCGCGATCAATATACCATTTTAAATTGACACCTTATATATAACCGTAACAGCAGCCTTGAACAATTTTTTGTTTCCTGCAACAAACTCAGAAACAACTTTGTTCTTGTTGTTGTTAACAGCCAGCAGCAACAAATTATTGTTGCGCGTATATTAGAACAAGTATTTTTGTTGTTGACATTGCATAAATCATTACAATTTTTTATCTCGCTGTAGAAAAACACGAACTGGTTTTTTTTTCATTTTTTGTGACACTCGACGTCCGCGGGTCAAAGTGCGCGAAAATTAAAAATTTGATTCCTTATCATCCTAGATGATTCCTAGAAGTGCATAGAGACGATATGATAATAATATTAATTATAATTAACAACAATTCCCCCAGCGTTATCATCAAACAATGCTACAACTGACGCAGTGACTTTGATGTATACTATTTCCTTTTAGTAAGTTCCTAGCTAAGTAGGGGTCAAGGGTTATGGCTATCGCGTAGAACGTGATAAGAAGTATGTATGGTATAGATGAGGGTTGTATCATTACTTTAAATATTTCACCACTGGCTGGATCAGTGATTCGATGATTTGGTAATGCGACAATCAGTGTAATTAGTGTTTTAAAAAATTGCAAAATAATTGACAGGAACTTTGTATTAATTAAGGGATATGAAATTAAAGAAATGGACATTCAAAAAATGTAAAAATTTTAACTTATCGTAAGTTTTATTAGCGTGATGACTTTCAATGTTCTGCATTTAAAAAAATAGTTGAATTGTACATTGTTTTTCATTGATGTTATCAAATTTTAATTTCATTTTAACGAAGAGATAAGTACGATAACTCTTGGATATAATATTATGATAATGAATATGTGGAAGATAAATTATTTTAATTATTATTAATAATTATGTAACAATAATACAATAATCATTATCATGTGTCAATCATCGCCTAACGAATCGCTGCTCCAATCAGCTAAATAGCCAATCGATGACTTTTGTATAGTCATGGTGGAATTATGATAACGATAATATGATAACCATTTATGGTTACCGTTTAACTCATATCGTACAGTGTGGTGTTTGAATGCGGATGATTTCGTACTATCAAAATAATGAGTAAATAAATAAATAAGAATGCAAATTTGCGATAGCTCAAGTAACATTGTATTGTTGGCAGTTTTCCGGAAGAATGAGAAAAATCAATAAATGTTAATTACATCTAATGAAAATTTCCTAAATTCTGATCCTCTGGTTCTTCTTTTCAATTTATGCATGAAATATTATATTTTTTATATCCCGGATCAAGTGTCGCGTTAGTATGAAAAATCAGAAAATCCATTTACGCCATGTAACTAAATACGAATCTCATATGTACTCGAATCTGGTTTCCGTAATATGAACACAATTTGAAGAGGTTATCTCGCACGCCGTTTCCTGATTTAGGGTACAACGAGATGAATTTTCCGAAAATAATCGAAAATCAGGTTCAATAATAGTTTTAGATCATTTGGAATTTATTGCTTTTTTGTAAAAACTCCATGGAGCTTCTACGCCATTGCCAATGACGTTATTATTGACCAATCCTGAAGTCCCAAGTCAGTTATTGTTTAGACACTAGCAAAACCCGGCAAACAAAAAATATTTAAGGAACGGTTAGTTTTCTACAAAAAATGGTCAAACAATGCTTTTTGTTTTCGGTTGTGTTTTGCCTTGTTAAATTTACTCTTCATTCGCTTATGGGCGTCAGTCACATTCACTTCAGTGTATTCAAATTTTTACCTAATAAACTGTAAGTGCAAGTTTTCTTAACTAAATTCAATCGGACATCAGATACTTCCATCTTTATCTACAAACAAGGTAAGATCATTTTATATATTGTACTAATTGGTGGTGGTGATCGAAATTATCAGGATCATCATTTTTTCTAAAAAAAACTATTCGTATTTCCCTTAAAATTGGAATAGCCCCAGACCTGAGTACATTGAGACTGGATAGAATTCTTTTCCCTTTTCTGGATCTTCACCAGATAGAATTAGTTCTTCCTCCTGATGCAGACAGCATAAATAACAAAAGAGACAGTAGCCAAAAAGCAGACAAACGAGACATTAGTAAACAAGGATTTATAAATTCGATTTTTGTGACTTGTACCAATTATCATGCGACTTCAATTTGATCTCATTTCGAAAAATATTTTTTTATTTGATATCCAAGCAGCAGCTTCAGCAGTGACTTATTTTTATTTTGAGATAGGGTCAGTTTTTGTTCTCTGTTATACAATCTGATATACAGTATGTTGAATAGAATAAACTTCTATTCAAATTGAAAATAATATTTCATTCAATAATTTGCACGTCCACTGCCACTTTTGCCCACTGTGTGGCGCTGTAGTCATAGTAGACATGGAGGGGGTAGTCAGAGATTTAAATACATATTTTTTACATCAGCAACAGCATCAATGGGATACTAAGTAAAGAGTTTAGTCTTATGGGACTTTGTCTGAAGTCATAGGGAATTTGCTGGAACCAGAAATTTTTGATGGCGTTGAAATGCCATATCCTTTGATTAAGACACAGTATACGTACACGTAATCGATTAGCATACGACTTTTATTTACACATTCACAGAGCAAAATATGAAGTATAAAATTTAGTTCTATTTAACACTGGGTTTACAAGACAAATATTGTGACGTACTTCGAATTTCATAAAGAAAATTACATGAACCGTTTACATTTCTCTCCTGCCACTTATGCTGACTTTAATAAATTTAATGTTAAACATTCTAAATGAACAGTCCATAAATATGCTGTTTTTGAATAAAATAATTTGCAGTTTCGTTCACGAGTCAATTTTACATGTGTCCATAAGTTATATAATAAATTTCTGTAAACCAAGTGTTAATTTATATACAATCAGTTCCATCGAGACGATTCAAATGATTCCATTCCTTCTGCTCGCAGTCGATTGAGTATCGGCTTATAAATATCTTGCGTAAAAGGCAGAACCATACCTCTCTGTTGTATTTCTCCTATAATCAAAAAGGAAAAACCAGTGAAATAGATAAACAGTTTATATTTCAAAGACAATTAATTAAATGACTCACCATCCAAAACCATCTTAACAGCAATGGCTGCAGGATATCCAACGGCACGAGCCATTGCAGAGTGTCCTTTTGGATCACCATAAACAACCAAATTAATTCCTCTATCTTCTCTTCTATTGTCAGGCCAAAGAATACCAATGTCATGTCTCAAGATAATCAAGTCCCTTTCGTTCTTTTCAAAGCACAATTTCTTTGAAAGGTAATAAGTCAGAGTATCCAACGGCGTGTTCATCTTGACAACTGGATCGTCGTTCAAAAGTCCTAAATCTTCAATTGCCTGAACACGTACTTCGGAATTGACACGTTCTGCCAATTTCCATTTAAGATTCTCATAGAATATGTTGTCGTTTGCCAAACCCAGCATATTGCATATCAGTGATCTCTATACATGGTGAAATTTTTGAGTATGAGGACGGTTTTTGATGATTTCATCTATTATTGACCTACCCATGTGATGTCTGGTCCATTGGGATGCAAAATTGGATGAGGATTTGGATCAATTAATCCCAGAAATTGCATTCCTTGAATTGTATCAGTGAATCCGCGAAATCTTAATGTACCACGTAATACTGTTGATGCATTTTGAATTCCGTATAGTTCCTTGTAGACTGTACTGTCGCGATTTGGAAATCCTTCCAATGCAAAGCCAGGTAGAAAGTCCAAATTTTGTACAGTGGACATGAGGTCACCGCCCCCGGATATTTCAACGATCTAAAAATTAATATTTATTATGATTTCAATTACTAATTGAGGCTGGCAAAACTTTCTTTAACGAATTGTTTTATTTTACAGTTTCTTTTAATACCAATTTTTATAACTTTCTTACTTACTTGACCTTCGTTCAAATACTTTGCTGGTGCCAGAGTGTTCAACAATGCTCCTCGAGGTGACCAACTGAATTTGTACCTGAGAGGATTGTATGAACATTCTGGAGCAGGAAGACCACCGCACCATGAAATAAATGATACGATTTTTCCTCCTGCTTGACGAATATCATCAAAACATTCCAAAGCTAATAAATGATCTATACCAGGATCCAGACCAACTTCATTTAGTATAGTAACACCTGCTGCTTCTGCCCTGAATGAAAAAATTTTTGAATCAAAGCCCGTATTCACTACTCGCTCTTAAAGTCACTAACAGAGTCGCTTGTAGTTAAAAGTCACTAAGAAAAAATTTAAAAGCGCGATATTAGCACTAAAAGCGAGTTCTGAATACGGGCTTAAAGTTTATCCAATCCAACTAATACTACTTAAAAATATTTTTGACCCGACTACGATAAAATAACCATTTTCCATCCCTGCAACGCGGGGGGAAAGTAATCAATTTTTGATCAGAGGGAAAAACAAGTAATTTTGCGGGCCAAAAAAGTAAATCTGCGGGCAAAAAAGCGATTATGCGGCAAGAAAAAAACTCTAAACAAAAGAAATGAGATGCGAACCTACACCCATATATTGTAGCGTTGTGCCGTTTCAACCATAAAAATATGGTTATTTTATAAATAGTCGGATAAAAAGTAGTTTATGCCACAAGGGAGGAATGTGCGTAATTTTCGCTGATTTCGCTCGCACTCAGCGAAAATCACGCACTTTCCTCCCTTGTGGCATAAACTATTATTACAAATCATCAAAATCAATCATACTCTTCATGAAGCGCTTTAACGTCTTCATTCATATAGCTAGCTGTAACCAAATGAGTTTTCGTCTGGATACATGTTTTCGCTACAAGATGATGAAGCGAATACGGCAATAAAGATACAACAACATCCGCAGAGCTAACAACCTCATGAAGTGTATCAGGCCGGTCAAGAACATTAAGAAATACAGGTTCAACTCCTGGATATCTATTGGCAAGTGCATCAGCTTCATCCTTTAGTTGTGAACAAACGATGATCCTAATTTTATCATCTCTATGTAAATATTCTACCAAAGGTGCAGAAACGTATCCAGCACCCAGGACCACAACCTAAAATCACATGAGAACAAGATCAGCATTTGAATAGACATCTTAAAGTACCATGATCAAGAAGTTGAGGCTCACCTTTTTGCTAGGAGATTCAGAATCATCAGCCTTATGTCTACAGCGCTGATTGAGTTGCCTGAGTTCCTTGATATATTCAAAATTGGGTGTCAGCTCTCCGTTGGAAGCAATAATGGCGCCGTAGACAGCTGGAGTGAATCCATGATCATCCAATGGTTTCTTAGCGTCTGATCTGATGATATCAAGTGCATAAGGATACAATAAGTCACCAAAGAAATCCGTTGCTTCTTTTGGAAGTTGAGTGGGCATGTTGTCTATCGAACAAACCAGAACACCAGGTCCTTTGAAGGATTTGGTATCCTTGTTGCGATCAGCGTCGTAAAGACAAAACGGTGTGTCGATGGTCGTGCATTCGTTCATGAACCTAGAACAATGAATTTGTGTAAAATAATTTTTTTTAATTAATTAAATTAATTAAAATTTTAAATAAGTTTTTTATCCTCACTCAATGCTGCCACCTGGGTCGGCAGAAATGTCACAAATTGCCAGCATTCTATGTGGCAATGCTGGAGCACCGACGCTTATCGGCAACCATGGCGTGTAGGCAGGTCTCAGTAAATTTTTAGCGTCGGGTATAGTAAGCAATTTAGGGGAATCTACAGCCCAGTATATCCCGTTGATGATAACAGATGCGTACGGTGCTATTTTTTTACTGAAAATTGATATGTATCTTTCTGGATATTTGTCGTATTCCTCGGAATCAAATCCGCCACCCTCTTTCCTCTCTAGGTAATGTCTCCGTCTGATCTCGCAGCCGTAAATCTTGGTCGTGTCTTATAAAAAAATGATAAGCAGCCTTGTAGACATTTTTTTAGGAAAAAAGATTCTTTCAGAAATCAAATTTATCAATTTTAATGGAGTTCATTACCACCGTGTTCTGCGACCTTTCTCAGGGACTCGCGAGCGACGTACTCGTGAGGAAGCTCCTGGAAGACTTCCTGTCCACCTTGACTGACGTTTCCACTTCCGGTGAAAACGAACGTCAGTGGTCCAATAGATTTTGGCATTGCTCCTAAAGCTATTTCGTATCCAGCATCTCTTATTGCTTGCCGTGCCATTGCCGAATCCCTGTAATTATGCGCTGGACCAATATGCTGGAACATACAAAAATAATATTAAAATCGTTGGATTTTTGTATGCATCTAATGAAAAATATTTTTTTCTTATTTTTTTTACTCAAAATCCAACTGTTATTCAAATTTGGGTCGTGCTACGACACTTTGTATATCATTCATACAATACGTTACCATAAATGGTGTATGGTGTCCCAAAGCCAGCAACCTCAGTCCTAGACCATGAAGAATATTGACCATACCAGCAACGCCAGCATATTTTCCAAAAGCTACCACACGCTGACCCTGAGCATCGGTTAATTTTTCAAAATCCAGCAGCCTAATGTTTTTCTCCAATATTGCATCCAGCAAAGGCATATTGCTTTCCTGGGCTTTGATCGTGTGCGAAAAGAAGCAATAAGTTTTGTTCGGTATCAGCTGATCAACCGGAACCTGCTTGACTCCAAAAATAACGGAAGCTGTACTGATGTCTTCTTGTAACGATGCACCAGCAGAAAGGTAAGCCTGCGCCGGATATGCTCTTCTATTGCTGGGTTGCACAATAACTTTAACACCAGCACGAATTAATCGGCGAACATTTGATGGTGCCAGTGGTGCACGTCTTTCCCATACTGATTGATCTTCCCTTCTGATGGCTATTACTTTGCCTTTTAAATTCTAAAAAAAGAACAAAGGATATCAATTCAACGTCTCTTAATATCAAAACCCAAGTAATCAAATTATCGTTTCAATTGACTAATAAAAACGTATTATTTTCGAAAATTAATTTACTCAACGTTTAAGCTTATTCAGCTCGTCTTAACATCTTTGAAAGACAATTATAGCGCTTATCGTGTTTTTTAATTGTTATAAAAAAGATTGCATATCGTTATAAATTTTTGCAACTTATAAATTTATGGATATTTATTATTATAGATTACGTACAGATACTCACACTAAGAGGTCGCGTGCATTGAAATATAATTGACGAAACATTTTTCTTAGTATAATTTTTCAACACGTTGTATCTCAAAATCCACATTTCACTTTCTTTTCGACGCTACAGGTCGATTTTGTTGTTGTTTTTGCAATAGATACTTTGTACTTTACAATAAAGTGCAACATTTAATTTTAATATGATGATTTTGATTACTCAACATATATGCATTAATTGGTTGATCACGAGTATTCATGGACCGAATCTGAATCCGTGACTTATTGCCTACAATAATCGTATGACTGTCGTTTAAAAGCTTTGCTTCTCTTTATCTGAATATAGTGATTGCGATAATGTAAATTCTATAGGTCAGGGGTTGAAGAGTATTACAAAATTAATGATAAGCTTTAATCATCGTAAATAGTCCAGGGTATGGTTGTATTTATTTGCTTGATCTCTTCTGTTTTGTTCATAGGTATAAAATATATATGTATACAGCGAGCTATGATAATTTACAAAAGAACAATTTTTTTGTTTTTGTGATTGACTGACGAACAGGCTGAGATTATCCGCAAAAAATGAATGCTTGTTGATTAGGTTTGTTATCATTATGAAAGAATGATTTTTAGATTATAAAAAAATTTATATCGTGTGGCTATTACGCTATATGGTTTATTCTTCAGTCTTTTTTATGCAAATTAGTGAGTGTTTATAATAAATGGAAATATTATTTATTAATATTATATAGTTGAAAATTTATTACGTTGAAGACACTAATATCACATTGCCTTGTTTCATAAGGTTTCGTACATTATATTATTGTTTTTTGTTCGAAGGGTAACAATGAAATAATCAGTACGCAAAGTATATCAATGTTTTGTTAATTTGGCTGGGCTTTGATGGATAAATACATTTTGTTCTTGATTGTTTGTTTTGTGGGATTAATCTTCTTCAATATTTGCGTCATAATGTTAACTAGCTGTTCTGAGGTGAGGCCTGTTTTTTTGGATTTGAATTTTTGTAAAAGCTCAGTGGTTGTCATTGGTTTGCGCATTAAGTATCTTCTCACAGCATCTTCCGTTATCCCGGACTCACTGTAATTAAAATATATATCGTGATTTTCTAGAGTAACTCAGACAGGTTAATTGACTTTTAACGTCACGAGTAATTATTTAATTTACCTGGTTCCAGGTATGTACGAAGTTGCTGGTACTAAGTTGAAATTGTCCAACTTCAATTTCTTTGCTTGTGACAGATCTGGTGAACCTGATTGCTTCCTTTTTAGAAGATCAGCTGATGAACTTGTAGCAGGTATCGGAGTTCCGGATCTGGAACTTTGTGCGCTATTTGGTTTTTTGTTATCCTTTTCCTTAGGTACATCAGAATCAGAATCAGAATCGCTGGAAAAGTCACTGGAGGAATCCTTTCCAGGATTAGATTTCTTAGATTCCTTCTTCTTGGATTGTTTCTTCTTTTTCTTTTTGTCCTTCTTCTTATCGGTATCCTTACTAGCTTTGTCTTTTTCCTGAAAAGATATGGGTTAAACTTTGAAATGATCTTCGATGGTGAAGAAAGTACTGCATTGTAGTTTACTCAGCTTACCTTGTCATCCTTTTCTTTGTTTTCTTCATCCTCATCCTTGTCCTCTTCGCCATCTTTCTTCTCCTCCTCTTCGTCCTCATCATCCTCATCCGAAGCAAGTAATTTTCTAAGTGCATCTTCTTCAGCGACGGATTTTATTTCTTTTTGTTTTTCTAATTCAGACTCTGAATCAGAGGAATCTGATATGTAATCACATTCTCGACCTTCCTCATCTCCGTCATCACTTTCTTCAAAGGCTTCATCATCGGATGCATTTTTTCTTTTCTTTTTCTTCAAAGCTATCGCTGCTAATAAAATTCTTCTATCATATTGCACAATGGTAATAATATAACAGTTATTATTTTCCTAATACGGTTAATAGTATTACAGATATAAAAGCTTTGCATACCTTTACCCTTTTTCGTTTTCTTTGGATCTTCTTCTTCATCGGATGCTTTCTTTTCCTTCTCTTCTTCACTGTTTGAATCGTCATCGTCACTGTCCATCCATTCATCCATTTCCGATATCTTTAATTCTTTTTCCTTTTTAGTTGGTTTCTTTCCTTTAGTTCCCTCACCCAGCTCAGATTCATCATCTGCACCCTCTTCATCATTGCGTAATCTCTTTCGTAACATCAATGAGAAGTAATTCATGACTTTATTTCTACGGCTAAATTCTTGTTCTGCTTCCTCTGCGCTAAGCGCTTTGTATCTTTGTATAGGTTGAAAGTTGTACCTGCATATAATGATTTTTTAATTTTTTTAAGTGTCAGTACTTCACTTTGTATTTTATATACTCACCATTCGTGCAACGGAAATGCTTCTATTGCTCCATCTGGTGCATGTGTAAATACATAGTATGCAGCATTCTCAGCAACACCACCCTCTCTAATGCCCTTAAATTTCTTTCCTGTTTTTCCACCAGACTTTAAAATCCACGGCTGATCCTCTGGCTTATATTTTCTACTAGTGATCCCAAACTTCTTTCGTCTTGCTTCTTCTCTCGCATCTCGCCCAAACTCAGATCCTGCTCCAAACTTGGGCATCTCTTCATCTAATCCTTTGTATTCCTTCATATTATTTTCTCGTTCCATTTTTACTTGTGTCCATTTTGAAAAATCAACATTAAGTGTAGCATTGAATCGCATCACATTATGTTTCTTCTTATTATTTCTATGGATAAACAACAGTTTAATACAATTGTATAGCACATATAAGCAGCACAATTTTAAGTAACAAATATATACATACTTAGGCACACGAATGCTATATTCTTGAACGGATGGTGCAGCAGGTGGCTAAAAGATATTACTAATTAGATATGTTTGTCTCATATTCTAAACCTAGTAAACCCTACAACTATAAAGTTATTCAAAGTCTAATTAATAATATCCATATGGAAACTTTAATCAGAAATTTCCTAATTTTACACAAAGTTAAACATCAATATGCATACCTTTGGCCCACCTGGAGTACTCATTCTAATATACCTCAAAGTTTGTCGAGTACAAGAGTTTTACCAACCAAAATATAACCACAGAATTATATAATTTCAACAAATAGATATCTTAAAAATGTTCTTTACTATTAAATAATCCTAACAACTGTCAATGAGGTTTTGAATCCAGTATATCACCCTGCAATTAAAAAAAATTAATTACGTATGGAAAATCACGCTTAAATAATATTAAAAAAATAAATTTAATTGTCACAAAAATAGTCTGCAAATTGCTCAAGTAAAATTTAATTAAAAAACTATATTTTAATAATATCAATGAAAATCACTACGTATATCTCACCAGTTAACACTTTAGTTGAAAGTAGCTGAAAGAATTGAAACATGGCGAATACTTTTAGGATCCCTTCCTGTCATTGGCCAATTAATGCACAATATTATCTGTAGTCAAGTTCATTTTATGACACGTACGTGAAATATATGTTCCTTTTACATATTATATATATTAAATATAACTTGTTATACTGTCGTATATTCAACAATCAATTGGGTTAAACAACAAAACTAAATAAAGGAACGTTCGACCAGTCTGAATGTTTCCATTCCTCTGAGGACGTAACTCTATAAAGTTAGGATTGGCCAATTGCGATATTCTTTATTCCTTTGCTTTTGCGCGGGTATTATGGCCAATTTCTTCACCTCCGGATAAAATTTATCTTGCGGATAAATTCCCAGTTCATGTTTTAAGATTTTATCCGCAGGATAATTTTTATCCGAAGGTGCAAAAACATAACACAACTTTTAAAGATGATCTAGTTTGTCAAAATCTACAAATATGTTTTTCAAGACTTTAACAAGAAATTACTTCTTTATCAAGATCATTAAAAATTTTAGGTAACTTATAACCGTATTGATTATTTGGAAAAGAAATATTCTATTACAAATAATTGCCCCAAACATTGAATGCAAACTGTGGAGTAAAAAATCTATATTTATAAAAAGAATATCAGAATGACTTAGTACCTTCTTATTGTAAAATAAAATTAAAAGAAAATTGATAAATCCTTGATTCCTAGAATTAAGTCGATAAATTCTTTTTGTGCTAAGATTCAAGAGGTCAGAGCTATATAAGATAAAAATTTATTTACTTAATAAAATTTTTTTATACGTACGTTAGGTTGTCTACGAATTTTCCCATAAACATTTAAATACGATTTGCAAAAAAAATAACGCTTGCATAAGTGACGAGGATTAATTCAACGACCGATTAATAAATTATTCTTTATTCAGTCTTTAAGTAACAATACTATTCATTATAAATATAAAATAATAATCTACAAAAATACAGATATTGCCATATATCAACATTTCATTTATAAAATGAAAAAATTCATTTTCTTCGTGTCCTCAAGCTACGCGTTGAGGTAGAAGGTAGTGGCGACGGTGGAATAGTCTACAAAATGTTAATAAACAATTTATGATTTTATACCTTTTATAATGCACTAATTATTAATATTTTAGTAATAACAAGTTTTATCTACCTCACACGGATCAATATCAGCAGCTGCGTCATCCGATTGAACAAATAATTTCTTTTTACGTGTTGTTCGCTTTTTCTCTGATGTCACTTCAATCGACGGTCGGTATTTCATTACCTGTTAATTAAAGTACAGATAAACAATTTAATATACTGTTACTAATTGCTGTACCAATTAATATACTTATTTTTCGGACCTCTCTTTTCTGTTTTTCGATTTCTTCTTGTTGCGATTTTATCAGATCGTCGTACTTCGCAGCCATTTCTTCTCTATTCTTTCTAAAAGTTTCCATCTCACGATCTTGCTCAGCAAGACTATTCTTCAATTCGGAATTCATCTTTTTTAACTGCTCGTTTTCAATCTGACGCTCTTGAGAAGTTTGTTCCAATAAATCTAAAATCTTGGCCTTTTGTTCGTATTGTTGTAGGCGAAGTTTCATGCTTTCGATTTTACGTTGACACAATTGCTTTTCTGTTTCAGTATCTTTGTATAATGATTCCATTTTGGCCAGAGCTTCTTTCGTTTCAGTTAATTGCTTTAATACTTGCTTCATCGATGCCTCCATTTCTTGATCTGTCTTGGAATCGGCATTCAGCCGAATCATATTTTTAAGCTCTAAAATCATATAAATAAATGAAATATGTCAAATTTCTAGATGCAAACGTATTGGCAAACCATAGCAAATATTCACCCTTTTGTAGATTCGCAAGTTCATTCTCCATTTCTTGTTCTTTGGTCGTCATTTCCTGTAATTTTTTCGCCTTTATTATGTCTTATTCCAATTTCATTATTGGTTCTACGTACGCCTCTAGGCACTGTCGTTCAATGTGCATTAATTAAAAAATAGTACAGTGGAATCTCTCTAATTTTTCGCTCCTTCGATTTGCAGTCCCACAAAAATTCTTTCTTTAGAAATTACGCTAGGCGGAAAATATAAAGTTTCCCTTTCCTCATTTCCACTTGCAGATTTACGTGAGCAAAAATAGATAGTGACAAAGGAAGAGAAAAGCTCTGTAAGCTCCGAACTCCCGGAGCCCAAAGGATGCAAAATTAGGGAGAGTTGACTGTTGACTTATTTAAAAGTTTCATTGCATTTAAGGTAAAATTATATTCTATTATAACAAAAGAAACAATTACCTTGGCTTTCATTTCATATCTTTCATTTGCCGCACTTAGTTCTTTTTCCAATTTCTGTATTACTTCCTCATAATTCGTTTCCTGTAGAACGGCAAAAGTGACTTAATGTGAAAAACCAATTGCGATTTTAAAAACAATAATGGCAATTACCTTTGATAAAGCGTTGCTCAATTTATCACGAACTGTTGCTAGATCCTGTGAACGGAGAAAATTGGTTAATGCTAATAACGTTTATGCTAATAAAAATTGTCAAAACATACCTGGGTAATTTGAATTTCTCTATCCGCACTCTCTTTTATTGCCTTTTCCAATTCAGAGATATTATTTTCATTCGTGATTACTTTTAACTCTAACGATTCTTTACTATTTTGAACCTGATTCAGTTCAGATTGAATATTCTCTTTCTCCATCGTAATGGAAGCCAAATTTTCTTTTAATGATTTAATGTTACTTTCGTATTCTTTGATTTGCTTTTCATTGTCGGATAACATTTGTTTCATTTCACTTATAGATTCCTGTGCTTCCAAATTCTGATACGACTCTTCTTGCTTGGTCTTAAATGAAAAAAATATATAAATAATAGTTTAATTATTTAAAGAATATTGTTCAGTATTCCGTTTGAAAATTATCCTTGGACATACCATTATTTTTTGTTGAAGACTCTCTTCGTCCTGCAACTGGTCTTCAACCTTTTCTTCTTGCAATTCGCTTTTAATTTCAACGTCTTGGAAAGATGTAAGGGTGGATTTCTTATCGTTATCAATTATGATCTCCTGTAGCTTAGCCAATTCTTCCATCAGAGATATTTTATCAGTTTCGAACTGACTAATCTTAGTTTGCATATCTACAATAATATTTTCGGATTCGATCAACTTCTTTGTTTGAAGCTCAACTTTTTCCTCCAGAACTTCCACAGCTTTGGTTTTCTGTGGTAGTTGAATATTTGCATATTCCAATTGCTCTTCCAATTCAGCAATTTGGTCCATATGTTCAACAATAGTTTTGTTCTGCAATTTCAAACGATTTTGCATCTCCCTTGCGTCGGTTGTTATGGTAATATATTCCTCCTTGGCTTCGTCAAGGAACATCTTCAGTTTTTTAATCTGTTCATCCTTTTTTGATAACAAAACGTTTAGTTCTGCTATATAATTACGCGCTTCGCCGTTACAATCCTTTTGTGCTGCTTCTAGAAGGTTTTTAAGATTCTTGAGTTCTTCTTTCACTATAGCCAATTCGAACGTAGTTTTACTTTTATCCGCGGATAGTGTATCCTTCGAGTCTCGTATTTCCTTTACTGTTTTTTTCAAAGCTGCGATTGTTGCTTTCAAGCGGATGTTTTCTAACTGTAATTCCTCATTGTCGTCGTTATCGCTATCATCATTTGCACTGGAATGTGTCCTTTTTCTTTTTCCTAACTGGACGAGTTTATTTTTATAAAAATTTTCGGTTCTTGCTACAGACCATTGGAGTAAGGAATCTTGTTGCTCCTCTACACTTTTAATACGGTCCCTGCAAATGAATTGATACAGCACTAGTGAATTTCTGTAGGTAGATGGGCCTACAGATATAGGACTGCCCTATAATATTTATAATCTACAGACCATTTTGAACGGATAACATAGAAATTTGGAATACTTTAAGTACCTCCATTCCACTTCCATTTGAGACATTATAGAACTAAAAGATTCAGCCATTTCCTGTCGAATTTCTAAGTCCCTGTTTAAAGCTGACGAACGTAAAACCTGTATTTCTCTTCTTAATTTCTCATTCTCATTTAAGGCGTCTTGGTAGTCCTCAAGATAAATCTCTTCGTAGGATTTATGTGATGCTGCAATTGACTCCTGCTCTTCACCTGGTTAAACAAAAGTAATTACATTGATATTATAAAATACATGACAGCCTGAAATAAACAAGGAAGTACTCTTCGCTCACTTATACTATTTAAGTCTGTGGCATCCCAATCCGTACAAGTCTTAATGCTTAGCGTTACAATTTGTGAAAATCTTGAGGTTGCTGCTTTTCGCTTTACCTCCTTTGGTTCAATAATTATCTTTTTAGCGATGGCAGAAAAGTTTAGGACATTTTGTGTTTCGACATATAAATCTGGTGAAGGGTTGATGTTTACTATCAGAACTAGATGTTCTTTGCCAGATAAAGTTTTTTGAAAGAGTCTTGTCAACTTAGATTCACGAAAGGGCCCAATAACCTCCTGCTTATGCCTTAGGGTTTGTCCTTCGTAGATTGACTTGAGACATCTACCAAGGACTAGCAGACTTGTGTTAATGTTCTGGGCTTCTTTCAAACGGTCACCTACATTCAGAGTCTTTTTTAACCTTTCAGATCCCGCCAAGTCGCAAAATGATAACCTAAATTATAAACAGGCCGATGTATGAAATTTATCTGGGTGTATTAAATTTTGATTTATAAACTGTTGTGTCATCACTTACGTGCTTATTTCAACCTTTTCAGAAACGTTTTCTGCGTAGTACTTTAAAAGCTTGATTGTAAATATACAATGAGATCGTGAACTTCTTGAATTCAATGCTGTAGTGGCAACTTTTAGGTTGTGTTGGCCTGCCATTAAAATTTGATATGCTTCAGAGGCAGAATTAACGCAAATTGTTTTTAAACCTTTAATGAATGCTCTACCATGATTATCAGTGGCGAGCTTTAATGGTATTCTTCTTTTTTGAGGTTCAACCGATAAAAGATCATAGATTGTTTCGTTATAGATTTCAGCAAATGACACCCATACTGAGTATTGAGCATCGATAGAGACACTTTCTCGTTTTGGATGTTCCTGTTCAAGTAATTTTTGCATTTCCTTATATGTATTCACACAATGATTTCTGTCAATTGATGATAGATATAAAATTTTAGTTTTAGATTCAAGCTCTTGAAGACGCTCACTCGAATTTAAACAGATAACATCACAATAATGTACTGGCTTATAGCATGGCACAGATTTTGAATCAATGTTAGAAAATACAAAATCTAAACTACGTGGAATTATTCCAGGTGACACCGTAGTTCCCTGCAATGTATATGATTTTCCAGAATTAGTTGTTCCATAAGACATGACTGTTGAATTTTGACCAGCCAAAAAATCAATCATTTGCTGTTTAATGGCATTTTCGAAGATTTCCAATTGGGATGTTGTAGATGAAAATGTTTTCGTAAATGTGAATTTTCGGCACACCGTATCACTGTTTTTTGCCCTTTTAAGACAGCTAGCATTCGTATCTATGTAAGGTAGCTTTGTTAACAGTGTCGTTGTATTAAGAATTGTGTATGCTTCTTTTTGCTCTTCCGTTAATTCTATTCTTTTTGGATATGGTTTGAGGCGCAGATAAACTTTTACAGTTTGAGAAAATGACGATAAAGATGAAGTGGTATCATCCCTTGAATCTGTTTGCTCATCTTCATAGTGTGATATTAGATTTTTCTTTAATTCATCAGTAATTAACGGTCTCCTCTGACCGTATGCTAAAATACTAGGATCTCTGCTAAATAAATATGATATCTCTTCTTGCTCTGTCGGATTTTCTGATGGTCGGATTGATTCCAATGTATTCTCCATCTGCATAAGAACATATTTATAAATTACATCTATTATTAATGGCAACAAGTATCTAATGCATTCTATATAAAAGATACTAAAATGAAATAGTATCCCTTTTATAAAAAATACAAAGATTTATTTTTTGACATATCTAATGCAGCGGAGCAACCAGATAAATTATTAAGCTTATTAGGGATTTTGCAAAAAATAAAATCAATTTACTTGTAACTGAAAATGACAGTAAACATAAATAGGAACTTGATTCATACGAGATAGATTTATACTCGATACATATTACATATTCTCATAACGACTCTATTAAAGAGTTACATTTAACATTTTGTTATCCTTGTGATCTTCACATCTTCAGAGAGAACACTTGTAGATTATCAAAGTTTGTTTAATTTTATATAATGTGATGTAAAGATATAATAATTAAGATAAAATTGACTAGTGCATTCTTACAAAACGTAATGTTGGGCTAAATTTTTAATTTTAATACCTGTTCCATAGACATCTTTTCTCCTCCCTTATAGCATACAATTATTCTTAAAAAATGATGCAATTAGGTAAACACTAAGGCGGCCTTAAGTACTTCTCCCTAAAGATCAACTCCAATCAACTCTGATCAACTCACACAAAACTGTACGAAACAGACGGTTATTTTTCGTATTTGAAAACAGGGTGAGCGTTGCTGCTTTCTTCCCATTGGCAGAAAATATTAGAAATTTCAACTTCCTGACGTTGCCGCCAGGGTACGTCAAAATACTTACAGGAATTTTTTTTTCAATCGGGATATGGCGAAACCTATTGGTTCTGTGTTTCCCGCTTAAATATCTACAGGTATGTAAGGAATTATTCAAATACAATTGTCTATGGAATATTAGAAATAATAATTGAACGATTAAATAAAAAAGTAATTCTTTATTAAGAATTTCATAAATAAAACGTCACTAAACATCAATTTCTTCATAGATTCGGCAATTTTATCAATTTATGCGGACACTTTCTGCACTTAAAAAAAAGTGCAGGTTCTCATTGGTGACTTAAAAATATCATCCAATAAGAATTTGCACTTGCAATATTCTTGACAAAAGTAATTGATAGTTTAAAGCGAGAAATGCTTGTGATTAATAAGGTTTTGTGAGATTCTGGTGAGATTAAACATATAAAGTATTGATTGTATATTTATTTGTGCAGTATGATATGGTCTGAGGTTTAAATATTGGTTACATGTTATATGTAGATTTTTGAGGGTGTAGTAAATGATGAAAATTGGTACTGAGCTAAAGGAATGAGATTCTGTACCTGTCAGAACCTGTCAATTTTGTAGTAGTTATCTATTGACAGATGTAATTGATTTTATTCTTGCATCGGTGTTAATATTCTGGTTTTGTACTGTTATGATCTTGTTTTTTGTATATGTTTTTCAGAAACAATGTCTCGAATAAAGAAGTTGTCTATTCGTGGTATTCGTAATTTTGACCATGATACTGAAACGGAGATACGGTTTATGCGTCCTGTTACACTTATTGTGGGACCTAATGGTACAGGAAAGACAACAATTATCGAAGCTTTAAAATTTGCTACTACTGGTTCTTATCCTCCTGACTCTGGTGCTGGAAAGGCATTTGTCCATGATCCTGTAACAACATCTGCATCTATTGTGGGTTTGTTGTTCGATACAATGAACTGTTTTTGGCTAACAGTACTTTTACTGAGGTTTTTTTCTTATACATTTTATAGGTCAGAGCTAGCGTCAAGTTGCAAGTAGTAGACGCTAGTAGAAAGAGAATAACGATATGCAGAGCTATGGAATTATCCAGATTTGACCAACGAGTCACATTCAAAACTTTGGATAGTTCTATAACTAGGGAGGACGAATCAGGAAAGGTAAGAAACATCTTATGAAATATCACAATATCGTCTAGACAACCTAACCTCGAGGGTATATATTTTTTTAATCTTAATCACAGCCAATTTCAATAACAAATCGATGTGCTAATGTGAATACTGAGATTGTATCAGCTATGGGTGTTTCAAATGCAATTTTGAATTACGTCATATTTTGTCACCAAGATGATTTCGATTGGCCACTGTCAGAAGCGAAAACTTTGAAAAAAAGATTTGATGAAATATTTGACACTGAAAAATATGACAAAGCTGTTGAAAATCTTACAAAGTATGCCAAAACTTTGGAAAGTGAAAATCGTTGTTTAATGGCAGAGAAAAAAACATGCGAGATCAATTTGATAAGAACCCAAGAAAAAGAGCAGGAGCTAAGCGATGCCAAAGAAAGATTGGACAGTTCCAAAAACAAGATTTCAGTAATCGATAAAAGTCTTGTGCCTGTGACGCAAAGAATGTTGGAAATAAAAGATTTAGATAGTCAATATGGAAAGATGAAATCTGAAATAGGTTAGTGTATTTTTTACAAGAACAATTCTTGAACATTGACTTTATATCGATGCCTGCATTATAGAGGTTCAAAGGATGCAGCATACACATGTGAAAAAACAAATTCAAAATCTAAAGAGCAACATCGAAGAAATGTTTCAAGGAACAGTGGAGGAATTAAACGAAGAATTAGTTTCGTATGCTGATATATTAAACAAGAAAAAAGAAGAGGGAGAAGAAGTATTAATACCTTTTTAGAGCTAATTATTATTCTACAATCGTTAATATTTATGTTACTCTATTATTATTTTCTAGATTTCTATTATCATATTCATATGAATAGTTTGTATATAAAATTGCATATTTTAAATATATACTTTTTACTGCGATACAGCTTGAAGAGAGAATGAAGGAAATTAAAACAGAGGAGTCAAATATTCGAAAATTGCTTGATGAGAAGAGACTTGCAGTTGGTACATTACAACAACAAGTAAAGGATCAAGATGAAAGAATTGTCATTCGTAACAATTTATTGAACGATGCTCTCTCTGCTTGGAACTTGGACACAATTTCATCCGACGTAACAGAAATTGGTACTAAATTAAAAACTAACTCTTTCCTTAAATGAAAATAATTATTTAATTCAAATTGCAGAGGTCATGGCTCTAACAAAGCGATTGGAGCAAAAAATGTGCGAATTAAAAGTGGAAGTGGGAAACAACCAGGTTAATCGAGAATCTATTGAAAAGCAACTCCAAAAAGAAGTTGACGTATTGAGGTCTGAAAGAACAAAAATCGAATCAGAAATGAACTTGAAGGAAGTAGAAGTGGCTGATATCGTAGAGGAATTAAATGCTCTTCGCACTCGAATAAAACAAGTTAGTATTATATTTGTTATATCACATTAAAATCATTTATAAATATGCAAATGATGTAAGTATAAATGTTCTATTAAAAGCTTACAATTAACAATTGTTTTAATCAATTATTTTTTAATAGGTCAGTGCAGCTGCAAAAAAATTGGATGATCTCGAGAAGGAGCTTCAGAAAGCTAATGATAAAATTGAATTACTCGCTAATAAACTCGATGCCGATTCAGTAAAATCAAAGATCCAAAATGAAATGAGAAAAAAGGCTAAATTGGAAGGCCAGTTAAATAAAGTCGATGACGAAGTGTCGTCTTTACACAAGCAAAGTGCGTTACAAGCAGAATTGGAATTGAATAAATCTATGGTTATGACCAAGGAAAAAGAGATACAGAATTTAAGGAACAAATATGAATCTGAATTAAAAAAATTACTTGGAACATCAGAATTACCTGAGGGAACACTAAAGAACAGGCTTAACAATATACAACGAATATTGGTACATTACTTTAAATAAATAAATTTAAAAAACCTTTTATATCCTGACGTAATGTGCAATCAACAGAAATATAATAAGGAATGATTTATTACAGATGGACCGTATCAAAAATTTGAATCAAGAACTACAATCGGAACAAAATCGTGTTTCATCTTTAGAAACAACAATAAAGCACATTGAACAAGAACTAAAACACAAAATTGCAACATTGAAATGTAAATTCTCTTTTGAAACTCTTTCTTTTATTTTGATACAAAAAATATGGACCGTTGCGATTAATTCGTCACAATTATTGATTTTTTGTTTTAGCTGACAAAGAAAAAATTTCTTTCCACTGTCAGTATGAGCATTACGAAGATGTTGTATTGTCACAATCTGAAACGGTAAAGGAATTGCAAAAGAAACGTGGAATGTATGCATATCGTGGTGTCGCATATAAGGACTACCTGAAACAATTGGAAGAAAAAGATCCTTGCTGTCCTCTGTGCCATCGGAATTTTCAATCTGCTTTGGAAGTTGGAAGTCTTATTACCGAAATTCGAGAGGAAATGGGACCCAGTCGTTTACAATCATGCGAGGAGGAATTAAAGATTCAACAACAGAAATACGAATCTTTGCTTCAATTGAAACCAGTCGTGGAAAAAGTCGCTCATGTTGAGGAAGTTGAATTAAAAAAGCTAAGGTACCGCATGCAATGAACCTTAAAATTATTAATACAATTGTTAAATATTATTAAAATATTTCATTAACACAGAGGCCAGCTGGAGGAAAGAAAAAAACAGTTGGCAGAGTCTCGCAAGAAACTTGAAATGCTGAGAGTTTCCACATTGGATCCAGAAAATAAATTGTCTGCCTGTAAAGACATGGTTGGCGATATTGCACTTTGGGATAAATATGCGGACGAGTTGGTCAGATTGAATCGTACATTAGCAGGAATTAAAAAGCGTATATTTGACGCAGGTAAAAAGTAGTGTAAAGGGTTATTAAATAAAAATTAATTAAATTTTATGTAATTGTAATCAGGCGTCACAAGTGAAAGAACTATTCAAGAGGCACAAATAGAAAGGGATTCACTGAAGCAACAACTGAAAGAAGTTTCTAAGGAAATTGAATCGATGCAAACATCTTTAAATCTTCATAACGAGGAATTGCAACAAGCTCGACACAAAAGAAATGAATTGTACGAAGAACAACTTCGTATCCAATCTGAAATGCAGAAGTTGCAGCAATTGCGCGATAAGCAGAACGATTTGTATTCACGTGAGATTTCTTTGGGTGAATCTGTAAAAAATCTTAGGGAAAATTTATCTAGAGCTGATGAACAATTGACGAGTGGAATACAAGAACTTGAAAAAGCTAAGGTAACCAAATTTTTCCAGTAGTACTGAACTTCACTGTTGCTGTTATTGTGAATAAGGTGATTCATGTTTTATATAATTTTGTGAATCAGAAATTTTTTAATTCTTTTGTAGACGAAACACAAAGGACAACGGGAAGTTGAAGAAAGAAAAATTCAAGAAGGATCAAGACGGCTGCACGAATTGACAAATACCCAAAAGCAAATAGATGATTTCGAACAACGTGGTGTTTACAAAAAATTATTGAGCGCGGAACAGCAGATGAAGCGATATGAAAATTCATGTGAGGAATTGAAAATTACGAAAGCTGATTTAGAAAAAAGAATCGATCAGATCAAGAAGGATGTTATGCGACAGGAAGTGCGCAAACGTGAATTAGTCGACAACATCACGTTACGGCAAAAGGAAGAGGAGCTCAAGAGTCTCGAGCAGGAAATATCAAAAATAGAAGTTTCAATGAAAAAAATGCAGCACGAACTTTTAACACAGGAATACAAAAGGCTTCGTGAGAAGGAGGAGAAGTTGTTGCGCGAGGTGATTACACGAATACAATATTGAACAAAGTTGCAATATTGTAAATTTATGTCTATTTCAACGCGTTGTTTGTTTCAGAAAAATATTGCTAGGGGAAAACAAGAAGAATTAGAAAGATCTGTAGTGCAGTTGCAGCAGGAATTGAAAAATGAAGTGTATGGAATGGCGCGAAGAAATTACAATAAAAAATGCATTGAATTGGAGGTTCAGTATATTTGTTCTTTAACTATAAACTTTATTTAATCGCTTTGATGCGCATAATTAACAAGCTATTTATTTTTTTGTCAAAGGTACAACAAGAGATCGTACTTAATCTTAAGGAATACGTCAAAGCTCTTGATCGTGCCATGATTGAGTATCACGAAGAACGGATATCGACAGTGAATAAGATAATTAAACATATGTGGCGTACTGTTTACAAAGGAACAGATACAACAGGGATTCAAATAAAAGCGGAAGCTACGGAAGCAGGTGATAAGCGACGGCAGTTCAAATATAAATTGGTACAAAAAAAACATGGCGCTGAAATGGATATGAAGGGTCGTTGCAGTGCTGGACAAAGAGTAAATAAAATGATTGATTATCTTTAAACTAACTGGCAGATCTATTTACGTTATATTGATTTTTTTCAAGGTATTGGCGTCCATTATTATAAGAATGGCACTGGCAGAAACCTTCTGCAAAAATTGTGGAGTACTTGCGTTGGATGAGCCAACAACAAATCTTGATGAACAGAATGCTGAGAGTTTGGCCGAAGCAATTATTACGTGAGTCAATTATGTTCTTTCTGCGTCTTCGTTGAATAATGAAATAGTACAAAGAAGCAACTGGGTTTCGGAAATGTTTTATTGTTATAAATAGATTTTTCTGAATGTTACAGCATAGTGAAGGCACGGTCTAAGTATCAAAAGAATTTTCAATTGATTGTGATCAGTCACGATGAACATTTTGTGAAGAAATTAACAAAGTTAAATGGAAGTGGCATATTCTATAGACTCTACCGAGATGGTAGGTAAGTGTATCATGAGATTCTGATTACGAAAGATTAATTTATATAACATAATAATGGTTTGGTATTAAGAACATTTCAATAAATTTGATTCTTTAGGGGGTTGTCAGCTATTAAGCGTAGTAGAGATGATCACTTTACGATGCCACTCAGAGATATCGATGAGGATTCTTCTGAATGTTCTGATCAGGAACAGGAAATGGATGATTCTCTATCGCAGCAGAAACGTCCAACTATAGAACCTGTTAAAGCTCAAGCTCAAAAAAGGAAATATCATGAATTTAACGTTGATAAAAATGTTCCATGCAGAAAGTCCAAAAAAATACACACTTTCGAAATGTAAAGTTAAATGAGCTGTATTGATTATTGCTCAGTAGAGATATTTAAAAAAACAATTCCGACATTATAAGGATATATCGTCACTATTCTTTTAATGCGACTATAAATAATCTGTGTTAATTTATATATCATATTTTTCTATCGTAATTAACTTTATATATTCTAAAACCATTATATGTTTGCTAAATGTCAACTGTTGTTAAAAACATTGTAACTTGTAGCGGGTAGCTATTTAAAAGGGAGCAAAATTATTTAAATAATATGTTTAATACTGTAATAAAGCTTTATTATATATTGTAAAGAAAATCTATTGGGGATATATTATCATCGGTAGTTAATTATAACTTCAAACCTGACAACGGATAGGAGTTTTTGCATTTTTGAGGTATGAAATACACAAAGTTCTTTATGCCATTATTATATTCCTATATAAGCTGTTATTCAATCGTCACAGTATATTATCACAAAATTAGTCATTCTGTTTAAACTTCTGGTATGAATATTAGTCATGCCTACATGATAAAATCAACTCATGTGAAAGTGATACCTTATAATCTAAACAAGAATACGCCTCGCATAATTATTCACAATAATAATGCATATAATGATGAATTATTACCAAATTCTGTAATGAAATTAATGTTTACAACAAAATAGTACATAAAACAATAATTTGTGTCATTTAAAGAAATTTTGTATCAACAACTTGAATTTTGTCACTATTCGAGAGTTTCAAATCGAAAGTGCAATTGCAATTCGAGAATCGATCTTGTCTGGTCGATAAACTAACAGGTGACGACATCGTTGTCACTCTCGTGATTTCATAATACGCCATTTTCTTTGTGTGCAGCATTCGAGCAGAAAGGTTTATCATCGCATTTTCATTGGAATTGACGGTATCTCCTTTGGTAATTATTATTTATGAATTATTACGATCTTCGTCTAGTTCATCCGACGCCAAGTACGTGTGTGTTTTATTTGTAGACATTTGCCAAGAATACGAAAACTTGGCATGTATTGAGTAGTGTCTTGACAGGTTTGAAGCTTCGTAGTTATAATTGGGATTGGTTTATAATTTTGTACTTTACTCTCGTTATCTTAAAATAATACCATTCGATTTCGCATTGTAACTATTTTTGTTAATCATCTAGTAAGGAAGACGCGTTGCCTTTTAATAATATTTTCGAAATGTTACTGTCGCTGAAATGATTTTTTTTAAAGACAAAGTACGTGCGTCATTTATTAGAGAGTAGATTTCCAGTTCACTTATAATGATGATTCATTAGAAAATAGTATTCGGTGCATGAAAATATTGCAGTATCTCAGCGCAGGAATGTTATTTACATTTATTATTCTTTACTCGATACCTTCAAGTTTTTTGAGGTCACTTTTGTAGAGGAATTTTTGATTTTGACCATTGCTTTATATTAGACTAAGTAGTAAACGCGAAAGTAAATTAAACATTGACATCTAATTTGGCTTAGTTCAAACGTGAAATATATTTTGTAATGTTGAAAGTTTTATATGTACTTTTCTCTTGCTTCATTTTAAATTGACTATCCTTTGTATTAAAATCTACTTATGTACATTATATGTATAAGTTACAGCTGCAACAAGATATTGTTTTCTCTCATTAAGAATGTGTTAGCTATATGTTTTAACTTCTTAATGAGTATTTAGATTCTTCCTTGGTAACTGTCATGGTTATTTTTTATTGTTATTGAACATTCCAATTGTTTTTGATTAATATTATCTGCTTGTTTTTATATGTAATTTGATCGGTCAAATGGTAGTTATTATTAGTTAGTGAAGGTTAAGGTAACAGGATAAAGTTTAGAGAAAGTAAAACAGGGTAACATAGTAATGCATAAAATCTAATCACATTATAGAGCTTATCTCGAGCTGCTTTGAAATCCTATTTCAGTAGTGCAGTGAACACGTTTCACTCGCTATAAATAGCAGCACAGAATTTAATATCGAGCAATGAAAGATACATTTAACATAAATTTATTTATCTTTTAGTTAAGGACATAAAATGGCTTCCCGTAAAAAAGTACTGCTCAAGGTCATTATTTTGGGAGACTCGGGAGTTGGCAAAACCTCTCTGATGAATCAGTACGTTAATAAAAAATTCAGTAATCAGTACAAAGCCACTATCGGTGCTGATTTCCTTACGAAGGAAGTGATGGTTGACGACAGGATAGTCACCATGCAGGTAATATTCCATTTATTACTTTCCAAGTTGTAAAATCCATTTAAATTTTAATTCCTTATAAAGGCAATATACCAATTTGCTTTTTTTAAACAGATTTGGGATACAGCAGGCCAGGAAAGGTTTCAATCTCTGGGAGTTGCCTTTTACAGAGGCGCAGATTGTTGCGTCCTAGTATTCGATGTTGCGGCGCCTAATACCTTCAAGTCTTTAGATTCCTGGCGAGATGAATTTCTTATCCAAGCGTCGCCGCGGGATCCTGACAACTTCCCGTTCGTCGTGCTCGGCAATAAAGTTGACCTTGAAAACAGAGCAGTAGGTTCACCAAACAGAGCAAGATACCATTAAAACGCCCCAATAACCTGTTATCTCAATTAATCAAAATTATTCTTCCAGGTATCCAGCAAGCGGGCACAACAGTGGTGCCAACTGAAGAACAACATACCGTATTTCGAAACTAGCGCAAAAGAAGCTATAAATGTCGAGCAGGCTTTTCAAACGATAGCGAAGAATGCCTTAGCGCAAGAGAGTGAGGTAATTTAAAATGCTCTAAATATCTGTCATTATTAATTACTACCGCAATTTTCAATCAATCGTATCCTATCTTTTCAGGTGGAGCTATACAACGAATTTCCCGATCAGATCAAATTGACTAACGACCAAAGAAGTAACGGCAAAGGAGATTCTTGTGCCTGTTAAGGTCGCCAAGCAGAGGAATCTCGAGCGCGCACGAAAACAAAAAAGAAAAATAAGACACGCAGGCCAGATTGCACGCTCCACGAGAATCTGCGCGACAAGATCGACTGGAAGTCTCAAGTTATAGTCGAAAAGAGCATCTCTCGCTTCTTTTTTCTTACTTCACGTGGAGCAGTCTCAGATGAAGATTCTGAAGAACAAAAAAATTAGAGACAAATCATTGTTCTCCGATACTCTATTCAGCAGCAGCATCCGGTCAGATAACTCTCGAAGAAAAAAGAAGCAGCTAAGAGGCGCCACCAGCGCAATACGGAGAACGCGCGCGTCACATTTTTAAAAGAAATTTGAAAAATTTACAATTTTTGAATCGAGTTGTACGATTTTTTCGGTAAAGACCGCATTGCGCAATCTCGTTTACATCGGAGAGATCGACTCACGATCGATCGTTGTGCGCATGCGCAGTTGTCCGCTACGATCGGAAACTAAATAGATAAAGTTATTAAGTATCGACTTTGTTGCTTATTAACTTTTCAATATTCTTTTCACTCTTTTTTTTTTTTGGTAAATTGGTAAATTACGCCGAAGCTTACGGATTCGTTTTATGCAACTGCGCTGTTGCCGCGTCGCACGTACGTTCGTTATTGGTCGTTTGTATTTTCCTGCATTTCACAATTAATTTCGTCATTTAATATGCAGTTTTGGAAGACCCGGCATGTAATTAGAGTTAAGATCGCGTGAGCGTTTCGATCGGACAGTGTTTAGTACCCAGATAGTAACAGGAATTCGATTTTAAAACCTGGATAATAGATAATTCGTCCTTGTCCTTCTAATCGTCTTGATGAAAAAAGACTCGGACGAAAATTTAATCATACTCCTGTCCAATCACCGTATCGATCTTGCCGATCTTGCCAATCGTGTCGCTATGTGAGATAAATCTTAATTTATATTGGTAAAATATATTTAGCGAAATACTTTACGTCGATAACAGTAAATGTCACTCGAAGAATTTAGCACGGTGTTAGCAGTGACAAACTTTTTTTTACAGTACGTATATTTATGCGAAAATGCATTAAGACGTTTACTGGCAAACTACGGTAACTGGTAGTTGGATTAATTTTGAAAAAAAAAAAAAACGGCGGTAAACGTGTTAATGGAAATTTCCTATTGGTGGAATCGATCATGTATTGACATTATAATTTTCTGAGTGTATTTTACTTACAAGTTGTATAATATTCTTTCAAGAGAGAAATTTCTATCGAATTTCTTAGATATTGTCAAGTGTTGCTGTTACTGGCAAACGAATCATAATTTATATCAGATTCGCGTGGAAATTATTAATGAAAACGCGTTACTCCATAAGTAATTATAATTGCGTATGCGCACTATCCAATTTTTATAAACTGCAAACAAGTCCCCAAATTTCGTTTCCTTATGGATCATAGAAAATCTAAAAAATTAATTTCTTTGCTTCTCCCACTTTTTCTCTATATCCATTCGAAAATTATGAAACTAACGGTTGTCTCTTTTTTTCCTTCTACGTGAAATATGCATAATGCCTTTCGATATGGCAATTTATATGCTATGTCAAATCCTCGTCCCTAGCTTTGTATCTTTTCCCAATAGTAGAAAATCTTTCATACGAGGCGTAATAATTTTTTTAAAATGAATTTTCCATTATGCCAATTTGCAAATTTGCGGTTTTCCGGTGCGGGGTCACTGAAGTACGATCGATTTATGCGTGGGAAAGACGGGAGAAGAAATAAAAATTAATTGGTTTTTCATTAATAATAATTAGAGACTTGTATTATACTGACCTGTTTACGTAAATGCGTCAGTAAGTGAAAAACTTTTGACGATTAATGTTCATTGTATGTAATTTTTTAAACATCCCTTGTACGGTATCACGTGTCCCGATCAGTGCTTTTGTTTCTTAAAAAAAAACTTGTTTAATGAAAAATTTGCATAAAATTGTGGAGTTTAGGTCAGGTGAAGAAACGTATCGATAACGCAAGGGTGCGTGTGTTAAATTGCTATATTATGAATTCACAGTAAAGAAAAGAAAATTAAATTAATTGGAATATATATATATATATGTATATTTATATATATATACAGATGTAGCACATGCAATATATATATAAATATATACGGGTGCGTACACGGTTATTCGGGACTATTGAACCACCTGAAGATGGTTCTGTTCATTTGATTTCTATTAATTCCTATGGTAGAACCATCTTCAGGGTGTACAATTGTCCTGAATAACCGTGAATGATGATCATGACGAATGCGATTATGATAAATGTAATTTTAACGAAATATGTTATTATAATGAAACTATTATTGCTACTCTTAGATTTAAGTGAACAAAAAAAAATACAGAAAAATGAAAGAAATACATTATTTGGGAAAATGTCGAGAGTGCTGTTTTTCATTGGCTCTGGAATCGTGCGATCGATGTTTTCGATTACTGAATGTTTATAATCATTAATGAAAATTCTGGATAGAAAAATAATTAACATAGGATGCATTTCGATCAAACGAATTTTATCGAATTGATTTATAAGGAGAACCAGGATAAATGAAAAATCGCTCGCAGAAATTTATTTACGATCGTTTAAATCATTTGACTTTAGGTACTCGGGCTGGGAGCGTTCAATCTTTTGACAGCCGGTTTTCTAGACAATTCTTGGATGGTTTCGTCTTATCTATTCCTTTCTTTATTTCTCTTTTAACTCTTTACTTCCTTTACAATCTTCTTTATTAATTTCTGTTCTATTCCCTCATTTAATTCTTCTTTAATTCCTTATTAATTTATTTCTCCTTTAATTCACTTCTTCTTCACCTCATTAGTCTTCATCTTCTGTATTTTGTTTTTATTACCTTCCTTCCTTATTTTCTTATTTATATCTTACTTTCCCTATTTTTTCTGGGTTGGGTTGAGTATATTCCGTCAATTAGTACCATCAGGAGGGTATTATTTAGCCCTGTTGGAGCAGCTACACATAGGCCATAGTGTCGGGGGCATAGTCTTCTATACAGGTCTTGCAACTCGTCCAATTATCAGCGGTGGGGGTAGTCGTCTTAAAAAAGCAGGATGCATTTTAATTTTTAGACACAAGCGGGACCTCTTATTTATCTCACTACAGTCAGCTGTGGGAGAGAAATAGGAACGGGTCGCTTGATCGTAATGCCTCTTGTGATCATGAAGCGAAATGAAAGATGCTTCTTTAAGAAGACTACCACCCCCTCCAACGGAATTGCAAGACCTGTACGTAAGACCATGATCAGGGGTTGCGCTTCCGCTTCATCCGCCAGAGATGAGAAGGAAATGCACAACGCTACGGTTTTAGGCGATACCAAAATCATGGCGCTAAATCGTAGCGGCGAGTCTGGAAGTAGGATTTT
>JARQTJ010000706.1:0-26144 GCA_030142635.1 Trachelus troglodyta
AAAATACAATTAAAATGATGGGCCAGTGCTAGATCATATAATTGGCAAACATGTAGTGACTTAAGTACTTGGCCTCATTTATATGATTTCAATACTTTTTGTTAGAGGAATTCACAGCAATCCTGTACTTGGCGTGGTTTTTTACACGTAAGTGTTTTTTGGGGGTATAACAATTCTACACCCAGATGGACTTGTATGACGGGCACGTCATCTTGTTACGTTAGGATGGCTGCAGTGCTGTTTCCGGGAGGGGGGAATACTCCCTCGATATTCGATTCTACGCCGATTCTGCAACCTCTGTATGCAGTCTGATCGTGAAAACGCTAGCCGCTTGCTTCGCGTCTTGACGACATCTCTCTTCAACAGTGCTGCGCCATCGTTGGCTCTCTCGGGGCCCTTCTCAATAGACGTTTTGTCGAATCCTCTTGGATCGGCTTAATGAACTCAAAACGAAAAAGAACATTCGCCACAGAGAATTAAATACAAATTTTTTAAATAAAGGTGGTCCAATACCACGCGAAACGTTCCGTAACCCATCAGGCCCCACGACATAGCCAAATTCGCCTACTCTGTAACGTACATACATTAAAATTCCACGTCACAAGCTTCATGTCAACGCAAGTCGACACATGTTGGGTATGTGAAAGTCCCTGCTATAAATATACATTTTTATGCAGATACGAAACACACAACCTATACGCAACATCTTTTACTAAGTTTACACGACATAGGTTTTAGAGAGGTTAGATTATTCCTTATAAAACCACAATGTAAAGAATTATTATGCAAGTGAAAAAGTGAAACTTTTACATCAGATTTGAGTAGTTGACGATTTTCAGGCGGTTTCACTAGACACTTTCCAGGAGCCTTAACAAAAAAATGGTAAAGAACACAATAATATATACTAACATACCGTTCAAAAGTAGTTTACGACAAAAAAATGTCAAAAATATACAATGCCGATAAGACTAGCAAGATGAATCACGCAGTACAGTCCACAGGTGGACAAATAATTAGTACACAGTACACTCGCAATCAGCCATACAAGATTCAGGTTGCTTTTAAACTTCTTGGATTCATGTGGCACTTAGTGCATAACAGTGCATAACGATCCAGCGCATAACGTACCTGGCGCGTGTTGGGCCTTCTGGGATTTTCAGGATACTTATTGGTACAGCTACGTAGTTCGACTTTCGTTACCGATTTTACAATGGGGCACGTGTTGAGGGTTGACCTTATTAAACAGAGAGATGAGAAGTACACCATGTACATTCAACATTTCAGGATTCCAAAACAAGAATGTAACGGTTGCCATACCGATTGTACACATCTTACAATTAGTTGTGCTACCTTTAAGTAGATGTCCGGCGAATCGAGGAATTATCCCTACTCCTATCTAATAGCAGATATCTACAATATTCACCTGTCGATCGCTCCTTTTCCGTTCTGGACGAACGACAGGGTACACGCGTTTGTGGACCGCCTGATCATCCATACAGACGAAAAAGGATTATTAGTCCGGCACCATTGGCACCACTTTGTAAAATATACGCCACGTGTATATTCTGACGAGGCACGACGAGGTCCATACGCTTTCCTTAATCCCTTGAAGGCCTTAGGACTACTATTCTGGTGAATATTGGAGAATACGAATTGACGAAACCAAAATGCATCCACGAATTGGAAATCCCGTCATTCCTCGCTCGAGCCTACTTAAAGCGTGAGAAAAAGAAAATGTTCAAGTAATATAATTTTTCTTTAGAATCGGTTGCAATTGTGTGTACTATCGTTTGAAACCATTTCAATCAATTTTAAAAAGACTATAGAGCTCTATGTATAAGGATGGATTTTGTAATGAGTGTGATGTGAGTGCGTGATATGGATGTGAATGTTGAGTGTTTGAATTGGGTCATACATGGGATTGATTCTGGCCATATTCTATTTATTTATTTATTTTTTATAAAGATCTCTATATATATATATTGTTTGGACGAATAGGCTTTCTAATAATAATAAACTTTGTATTCAACAAATACAAGAATAACTCAGAATTTGTTCCCTTTGGGAATTATGAATACCTTCACTCGATTTACGATCTACAATATTTCTCAGTACAGCATCCAAACTTCATTAGACCATATGAATATGTGGAACCAAAAATACACAGGAATCACGGGCAACTAGAGTACACGTGTCTGTCAGGTTTTGGGTACACGGTGTTTCAGTTTGAACTAGTTTTAACGAGATTATAAAATGGTCCAAGTTGAATTGTCTTCTTCGTTATTCCCTTTCTTTTTTTATTTTATTCTCCTATTTTCATGATTAGTTTTGTCCGTAGTACTATCTATAAACTTTATTGACACTTCATACGTGAGCCTAATTAATAATCTAATGTTCGGTATGGGCAACAAATTAGGATCATCCAAAATTCATCCTCAGCGGGATGATTATGATACTTCACTTATGGTAGAGGGATCAAAGCTTCTGTTGATCGTGTTTCCTTTTCTTTATTCTTGATTTGGAATTTATATTTTCCGTTAACTTCTCTTTTTGTGTGTCAACTTTTAGACACGAAACCAAGGTAGCAATCGAAACTGAGAAGTCTTTCGACGGCTTTGTGAAACACCCTTACGAAGTTATCTTTATCTTGTACTCGATTTCGAGTATTATCGTCGTCATCATTGTTCTTGAAATACTGATTTCTCCCTTTAACATCTGACTGCCAATTCCTTTGCACCACACACCACTTCTGGCCAGCATGATTTCCCGCTTGATTTCCCTCCTTGGCTTTTATTACTACTAGACGTGGAGCGGTAAGGAACGCCTGACCATCGAGGTCCTGAGGTTCGTTTCTTAAAGTATTTTAAGCGCGAAGGTCGTATTGCCCACTTCAACCTCTAAACCGCCAACCACCTTTATAAAGACGCGAAATGGATTGCTAAACTTAGTTTACTTATTCAAATAAACTATATATCACTTTAATATGTTGAAAATTGGAAAAAGCTGGCGTTTAGTGATGAAACAACAAAATATTAATATACCACATATATCATGTTCGATGCATGAAAATGGCTTTTCAACCGTTGCAGTTTGAAAATTCATAGTGCAGTCAATCTAGACTTTGAATACATGATGTACATGAAGTTGAAGTCCAGGATATAAAAGTTATACCTATCAATAGCTAAGGGTCCCTTTATAAACATATTAATTTTTATCAGCTCAATTTTCAGGGCCAGATTAATAATTAATAAAAAACAATCTAAGATTTGCGCCTCACCGACTTTTACCCTCTATTTCTTCACTATTACTCAGTGATGCGCGCCATGCGCAGCTTGAACGTTTAAATAAGCTGCGCATGGCGCACACACGTGACTCAGGTCCAGACGCCATGGCACCAATCAGCTGACGCGTTGGTGAAAAATGCTTACAAATTACTTTAAAAAATATAATAAATTAACCGTGCATTTTTTCCCATAGTTTTTTGACTGAATTTGATGGTAAATTTTCCCCGCTACAAATTAGTAATTTCATTTTTTTGATTGACTGGCAATGAGTAATAGTGGAGGATTGGAGGGTAAAAGTCGGAGCAAGCAAAATAGCGTCAAATAATACGAATCGTATTTTTCACTTTTTTTTAGTCATTTTACATATTGTAACATGAATTTTTAGAATTCCTATCACAAAGGCTACCAAAAACCTACATTTTCATTTAATAGATACTTGCACTCTTATACGTCATTCGTACTATTAACCCTTCGCGTACGGGATCCGCGCTGAGCAAGTACTTACATACATCACGCGGTATGAAAAAGGATATATCTAAAAAAATATTGATGATATCATGAATTAGAAAATTACTCTTTGAAGAATAATGTTCACACTGTTATACCCACAGAAAATTATAATGTTTAACAAAAAAATATATAGTGAGATATCTTTATTCAAAACTAATTGTTATGGCCAAGCTCGTATCGAAGCTTCAAGCTATTCGTTTAACAGATCTGCGAAAAGTTATGAAAATATCCGAGATATACCATGAAGCCTTTTCTATTAATGGTACTAACGAAATTCCAAAATATTCCTTAGATTTTTTTAATTTTAAAAACATAAACAAGGCTGTGCTCTTCGTAACTGATGAATATATACATTTAAAACTAGTCTTGAAATTCAATTAAAAATTGGTGAACTGCAAAAAATCTCATACTTTGAAGTGAAATAATTTAAAAGAAGTAGCATGTTTCAAAAAACAAACTTTTGTTAACATGTTTTGAACATTGCGTTCAAAAGATGTGAATTTCAATATAAGAGTGCCGAGGTCCCGAAGTCTTGACCCACGTAGTCGCGCTAGGTGTAAAGCCTACTATACGCGCAAGTTAAGTAGGGCAAACTCCTGAATTGTCTATTGTTGCGTCTATCATACTTCGGTCTTTTGCTATCTTTTGTTCCTTTTTCTACTGTTTTCTTTCTTTTCATTTTTCTCGTACCCTACTATACTGCGAATACCTTGATAGTCGATTAAGGATAGTTTTTTTGTTCCCCTGGTCCTTTGGGTATAAGAAACTGTTTGGTTTTTTAAATTTGTAAACCTAAAAAAATGTAAAAAAATTGCAATACTGTCTTTTCGGAGTGCGCTTAAATTTTCTAATTAGTATTGAATTGGCGTAAATGTTTAGAATCATTCTTAATTAGTGTGAACGTCTTACTTATATCTAAAAGTTGACAAATATCTCGGAATTTTTCAAATTTGATAACAAGAATGCAAACGGTGCGAAAAGGAGTGTATGGGATTCGTTGGGCCCTAGAATGCCGTTTGTGTACCTGTAAAATTGCGTCCCATTCCAGAGTTAATTTATCACAAAAAAATACAAATCAATTCGGTATCCCAAAGATCACAATTGCACCACCATGGAAAGTACCATAACAAGTCGCTGTGATTAAAAGAACCTTTCTTCCTGGTACATACAGATGCTTTATACTTTCGCCACCAGTCAGTCGTACACGAGTAAACCTCTCATAAAGCATAGCGTTGGAAAATTCAATCTTCCATAACGCCACATTTTGGTCGTTTATGTGACCATTTTGTCGGATAATTTTTTCGTCTAGTCTGGATATTTGAAATATAAAAGAGAATATTATATTTCCTGGTTGACTTTAAGTTAATATAATAAACAGGTATAAATGATAGTCTATTTTATTTTATCGTATGTAATGAAATTGCATTTTTCTATCTTGACATTTCGCACGCATAATCATATTCAATATTAGGTCCGTTCGTGCATGCGTTTTTACGTGCTCCGGAGCCCTATAGGTGTGTTCGAAAATGAATCGAGAATGCAGAGTGCATCGTTGCTTTTCTGTTGATTGCATGCATGCAATTGATCGAAGCACAACATGCTCTCAGCGCTCCCGGTTCATTTTCGAACACGCCAATGATGCTTCGGACCTCGTAAAAACGCTTGCACGAACGGACCTTATCTGGTTTGGAGACTATACATGTAGGGTATACAATACGAGAAATTTAACTGTCGTTGTTAACAACGCCATCTGACTCTGTTGTTATGTCGGTAAATCAATCAATAATGATTGTGTGGTTCGCGTACTACATATTTCAAATTGGCCGAGTAGTAAACTACTTAAAGAAAGATAGAAAATAATAGAAGGAACGATCGGGGTTTTCAAGAGTGAAAGAGACAAAGAACGTGTTATCTAGTAGATTTGACCAATGGGATCTCTTAACAGTAAAGCCCGGATGGAAATGGTGTAACAATAAACATGCGAATGCCGATTGGCGGTACTGTCGCCAAGTCAAGTGATTCCAACCAATCAGAGTGCCGAGTCTGGATCTAAAAGAATTCATTCGTCCTGCTCTCCAATGTATACGCTCAGTAGATTCGGCCATTTCTCGTGCGAATCATAGCGACTAACTCCGTTAAAGAATTTTATAATATTGTGCGGGTATTCCCGAAAGTTGTACAAAATAACGCGACGCAAAAGGATGATACACTCCGGGCGCACCAGGCTCGAGGTAGGTCATGCACCGCCTCTATTGCATTTTATGTGATTACACGTAATTAGCACAAAACGCAGAAGGTCGTATGTTCAATGTTGTCATTGCGAGGCGAACAGCTGATTCGTTTCCTCTGTGTAAGTACGCAGGGCGGTTAAATCCTTGCTGTTTATGGATGAAAAACTCAATACTTTGTAATCGACGTTATTTGGAGCATGTTGGATAGTTTATTTTTTCACAGCTTTTTTCACTTTTCAACCTCCTTCCATTTCCCATTAACCATTGAGCAGACTATCCTTTGTTCTTCTTCGTCCTCGCTTATGAGTTCCTTGGCTTCTACATCGCTTTAATTTCTATGGACCCAGACATTTCCCCCTTCATACAACCTTTTCTTTGTTCCTTCGTCAATAATATACTACAAAGTGTATGGTTCATGGTTATATATTTTGTATTCATAACGTGTTATTATAAATATTGGATTTCCATTTATTCTTTGATTGATGTTATATATGTATATTTATCAGTGCATATATCATTGATACGTTCCTAAAGTAACTAGTGCAATTATATTGTAATGTATAGGTGGAAGAGTATTTTTAGAATCCTCATGGATTTCGTATATATCTTATGGTTAAGACGAGAGTGAGCGTGAAAGGTTAGAGAATTATTTGAAAATTAGAGGTTGATGAGAGATGATACGGATAAAGAGAGAGAGAAAGAATAAGGGCACCAAAATGAAACAACGATAGAGATACTGCATGTCACGTTTATGCGCGCGTAAATTAATTTTGCGTCTATTGGTCCACGAGTCGCACATTTGCGTGAAAAGTTTAAATAAATAGACGTGCTTTAGCATAGTATTTACAGTGGGTTTGTGAGTTTATGAAGAATATTGAATTGTTTTTACCATTGTAAATATTTAAAGATAAAATATTAGATCCTTGCTTAACGTTCAGCGCTTTCAGGGTACATATAAAAACGTAAGATGGACTATAAAGAGTTAAATAAAATACAAGGAAAACGTTATGGGAGAGTTTTAATTTCTCATAGTTACTTAGAAAGGCTTTTGGATGTACTGTGGAATGAAATAAAGAAGAGTTAAGAGGGTTTCGAGTCTATTTATGATGTCAAAATTGTTGCTGGGAACTGTGAAAGTATAGCTAAGGTACAACATAATACTTTAAGTGTCCAGGTCCTGCTCAAAGAAATTTTTGGAAATTAGCGAGCAATTAAACATTGGGATGTGTTTTAGAAAAAAGTAAGTCGAGTAGGAGTGGGTACAGGGGGCCAGGTCTGTCAAGGAGCTCAGCAAGCTGACGAGGCTTCAACCGGTGGTCACTGGTGGAGGCAACAACATCCCTCTCATCATCATTCTCACCACCATCATTATCATCATCACCGCCACCAACAAGCAGGTTACTACACGTCGCAATCACACTCTCACAACAATCCTGTCACCACCATGAAGCAATCCTACATGCAGGTTGGTGCCCATCACTCCTTTATTACACTTTAATGCTGCTTTCATTTCACTGCTTTCTGCATCACTTTGATTAACTGTCTTATCCATTTAAACGTTTCTTTACATAATCTTGGTTATGTCTATCAGATAGGACAAAATTTAATAAAGTAATTTTATATAGTTTCTAATTAATGTTATTTACTTTCATTTCAGCTGACGTGGGTGTTTCATGATGATGAGGCGCAGATAAACAAAAAATTGCCAAAGGAATTATTACTTAGGTAATATAACAATCTAATTAGTAAAATGAATGGAACTAAAACATGAACCAGTCATCTGAAATATCCTGCAACATTTCACAGAATCCTCTCTTATTTGGATGTGGTATCACTATGTCGCTGTGCCCAAGTAAGCAAAGCTTGGAACGTTTTAGCTTTAGATGGGTCCAATTGGCAGAGGATCGACCTCTTCGATTTCCAACGCGACGTCGAGGTAACAAGTACATTTATCAATACAGTAATATAATAGAATACTTTTGTAATAAATTAATGTTTATAAGAATACTCCACTTTAGGGACCAGTCATAGAAAATATCTCAAGGCGCTGTGGTGGATTCCTAAGGCAACTATCTCTAAGAGGCTGCCAGAGTATTGGCAACAATTCTATGCGCACGTTGGCCCAACTGTGTCCTAATATTGAGGAATTAAACTTAAGTCAATGCAAAAAGATCTCTGATGGAACATGTGCAGCGCTAAGTAGTCACTGTCCGAAGCTCCAACGACTTAACCTGGATTCGTGTCCCGAAGTGACTGACCTATCCTTGAAAGATCTTTCGGACGGATGTCCACTCCTGACTCATATCAATCTATCCTGGTGTGAGCTCCTCACCGACAACGGCGTCGAAGCTTTGGCTAGAGGGTGTCCTGAGCTCCGAAGTTTTCTGAGTAAAGGTTGCCGGCAACTCACTGACAGAGCTGTCAAGTGTCTAGCTCGTTACTGTCCCAATCTGGAAGCCATCAACCTTCACGAATGCAGGGTACTAGTCTTAATTTAATTAGAAACTAGTTTCACCGTGCTCCGTAGCACGGATGAGACCAGACCGTGCTACTTCTTTCAGAATATCACAGATGATGCCGTCAGGGAACTTAGTGAACGGTGTCCACGACTTCACTACGTATGCCTCTCAAATTGTCCCAACTTGACGGATGCATCATTGGTTACCTTGGCGCAACACTGTCCGCTTCTCGGTATCCTCGAGTGTGTGGCCTGTACGCATTTCACTGATGCTGGTTTCCAGGCTCTAGCTAGAGTAAGTTCATCAAGAGTTACTGAGTATATGAAAATGCTTGTAACAAAATTCTTAACGTATTAATTACAGAATTGTAGACTCCTAGAGAAGATGGACCTGGAGGAATGTGTCTTGATTACAGATGCTACACTTATACACTTAGCTATGGGTTGTCCTAGGCTTGAGAAGCTAGTAAGAAATGATTCTTCTTCATAATAATATAAACACTTTTACTATATTAATCCATGGTATTTCATTATAGAGTTTGTCACATTGCGAGCTGATAACGGATGAGGGAATTCGGCAACTAGCCCTCTCACCTTGTGCAGCAGAACACCTCGCCGTACTGGAGTTGGACAACTGTCCACTGATTACGGACGCTAGTCTCGATCACCTTCTACAGGCTTGTCACAATCTTCAGCGTATAGAACTGTACGACTGCCAATTGATCACCCGTGCTGGCATACGTAGACTCAGAGTAAAGTATCTTTTTTTCTGCTTTCTACATTGTCACCCTGGCACATCTTCATTATAGATGAACAAGACTCTTAATAAATCAAAAGATAAAAGTACACACCCTGTCCATAAACTCACCATGGCTTCCTCTAACTTACTTTGCCTCGTGTACAATTGGCCAATTTATTTTATGTTTATTATATATTATTCCTATTTATGTTTCAGACGCATTTACCTAATATAAAGGTGCATGCGTACTTCGCACCGGTGACACCACCGCCAAGTGCTGGGGCGTCGCGACAACGATATTGCCGTTGCTGCGTTATTCTGTGATTTCGCACCTTATATACCCTGAGGTGAATCGTCCAAATGCTACTATCCGGAGCCATTCGTAAGATGGCCAAGATAGTGAAATAAGTCTACAATAAATTGTAGCATTTCTTTTTCTGGTTACCAGATAGTAAACTTTGGCATTCTGCCATTGACTCATAATCATTGAGTGGGAGCAATTTTATCATCGCTCTTGGTTCTCATGGCCAATCCTTAAGTCCATTTGACACTTCATGAAGCAACGTGGACAGTACGTACCAATAGCGACACAACAACACGATTACCAGCATACTACCAGACAACCAGTACCACCACCACCGCTGTTACTACTATTACACTACTACCACTACTATTATCACTACTATTACTACTTATTATCGCTATTAATACTATTGTCGTTATTATTATTTTTACTTGTGCTCCATTATCAATAGTATGTTATCACTATTTCCGCCATACTTTAGAGGTACTCTAGATATTTGAACTCTTCAAGTCAAACCTTTTGTGCAAACCTAATGCACAAAATTATTCTTACATCCTGTCAGATGTCAGACAATGTTCCATCATATTCAGATATACTTATAATGGAGTCTATGATTGATAATTTAAGATGCATTTTTACAAATGGCCACGAGAACTATTAATATCCATGTTCCTGCCTGTATTTTGAATCCCACATAACGTACCGCATCTCCTCGGCTGTCCGGCTTCACCAGACGTATATTCGATATACGCACATTACACAGAAACACATTCGACGTGATTCCGGACTAGGAGAGTACAGACTGACAAACGAATCAAAGCGTTAATGTGTTTGGCCCTACTGGTTGGCGAGGGAGCATCTGGCATTTTTACTTTTTAAGACATAGGATATCTAAAGAAGGTGGCAGTAATTTCGTGGTCGTACCTTGAAGCTGACCCCGCCATTTTTTTCCAAAATCTTTTAAAAGGATATTTGATATTATTAAATCCATGAGAAAGAGGTGTCCACGCGAAAGTAAAGGATTGTAACTCTCACTGTTGGAAAGAGATTGCGTTTCTTTTGTGCTTCCACGTAATTTATTATTTGAAAAAATCATCATTGACATATGTGGATACGAGTGATATTTAATAAGATCGCATGTCATCGCCATGTAAATCGAGTGCAATACTCGACGATGATACATCTTTGTTCCACTTTCTGCCTTTGATTCGATAAACTCGTGTACGTACAAATGCGATGACGTCGCGCATGCTATCTTTGCAGACCGATATCGATTGCTAATTCTTGATAGAGTTAAGAATGTAACGTGCGCGCCGTATATCTAATACTAGGCCGTCACAGATAACACCGAGTAGCTAAGATTAAGAGAATTCAGTCTTCTTTGGATAAAATTTTGTAATCACTTTTCATCTCCCAATTTCCATCTAAGTGTTAGGTATATAGATATATATATATACATTGCAGTAGCATAATTACGTCATATTCTTTAATGTTGCATTCTTTTCTTAATATTAACTACTCGGTACGGAGAGAAACGGATGAACGAGACTAGAATTACGACACTATACATATAAATAAGATATGTTTTATACGCTGCATGTCATCCCAATAGAAATAACATGATCATTGTAACGTATCGTTTCGAAGTCAAATAGTTTTAAGCGATGTTCGTTACGTCTATGATATAAAAGAAGCATAAACATACCACAAAAATGGAACATAATCGCAAAGGACCCACTCGTAAGGGTTACTAACCTTTCACAAATTCTTAGATACTCTTTACTTAGACCGAGCTGTATAGCACCACGTTGTCTTTTTTTTGTTTTTCTCTGCTCACTATTTTTTTATAGTCTAATATATAATATCGTCATACATCAAAGAAATGTCCAAATTACCCAAGCGATGAGATTTTTTTGGTGTGATTATTCGAGCTATCGTCCCCGTTGGATTCGAACCGATGCGGCATTTTAATTCAATCCAATATCATTGAATTATTCTATGTGAATTGTAAAAGAACTCAGTTATCATTTTCTATTTAATGAGTTCTTACGGAACAAAGGTAAAAGCCTTATTTGACGAATCCAGTATTACCTATGAAAACTGTGTCACTGAAGGATGGATATCGTATCTTCTATGACTATGATTTTTTGTATCGTAATTACTGTCATGGGTAATTACTATTGATATTAAATCGTATTACAGTAAATGAGAAACGTTGAAACCGAGTGATCGAGCAAGTGTTTGGCTGTGCAGTAGAATAGTGAAAGATACAGACGTTAAGCGAATTGGTTTCGGTATTCGCGTATTAATGATTTAATGCCTCCTGTTTACAATTTTCAAAAAACTAAAGAAATATGGATGAAGATAATTTTTATTTTATTGTTTTCATTCTGAAGAGCTTTCATTTACTCGTTATCGGCAGGATTAACAATGTCGGCCTAGAAGCCTTTACAAAATTGTTATGGAATTCATAACAATACGCTAGCCAATTGCGCGTGAATATCGAAACAATTCCATCAACACTACGCTGCTTCAACAAGCTGCAGTCTACCATGTATATATTTTCATTAATGTATATGTACAATAAAAATATATTCGAGACACCTTTTTGTCTTTCTGTGTAGTATGTTCGTGATTTAATTTCGTGTTTTTTTTGCCACTTTTAAATATAAATTATATATTTAATTTTATGAAGATATCTAATAAGAATATGTGCATTTCTTGTATATCCTTGGCTCTAATGGCAACATTGGAGATACAAATTGTGCGGTTCTACTCATGGTACGGAGAGAAATTTTGAGTAAACTCTTACAGCGTCATGATTACTGGATAAAAGTGAATGCTGTTAGCAAAAATTGTGAGAAGTAAAGTTAGTATTGCAATTAATATTATAATTGCTTATATATTAGATCTGATTAAGTTATTGCTGAAGAAAATGAACATATTGTCGCACTCCCGGAGTGTTTAAAAGACAATTTTATACGTATCAATATTTTATTCATGAAAATCGGAGCGGCACAAACACGTTCGCTCTCTTCTCACTTTTTTTATATGACTGAACAACATGCTTTCTGCACCATGGCAACGGCAGCTGATGTTTTCTTTTTAAATTAGAATAACAATCGAATTAGAATAAGTAAGTAAAATAAGTAATGTTCCGCAATATTAGGTATTCTTTTACAAATCGAACACTTTTTTCGACTCTAGAATTTAGATTCTCATGAAAATTTTTTTACAGCTTCTATTCACGAAATAATGTCACACCTGTATCACGATTATTGTGAGAAAAATTTTTTTTGATAGGTATATTTATTTTTTATTTTAATGATAATCGAGGAAATGGTAATTACTCATGTACATAAAATTCATTATTTCTGGTTTTACTCACTCAATCGATTTCGTTTTTTTTTTCCTTACCGTGTTATGATAACTCTTTAATGAATATGTAAATGATCTTCATTCTGTTATTTAAAAAAGGTTATTAACAATTTTATTGTTTAAACAATTATTTTACATTTGCCCCCTCAATGAATAATATTTAAAAAAATACTATCGTGTGCAGTATGTTTGAATCTAAAAAACCCACACTCAAGAAATGTGGAGACTTTATTGGATCGGAAAATATTAATATTTAAATTTAATATTATAAATATTTTCTAGTGCGCGTCGCGCGTGGATTATAGCTTGATGTACTAAAACGTTTCTGGAGATGCTTACGCGATTTGTCGTTCAAGAATAGTGGAAACTACTTTATCGTTTAAATAAAGCTATATTTTTTCAAAATACTTGTATTTTCACAAAATACAAGTACGCACAGTTAAAAAAATCTTACAATGTTTAACTTACTTTCAACAGTCTTTTTAGTGCTTCCATTTTTTAAAATAAGAAAAATTTGAGTACTCCCAAATGTAAATGGAATATGCATTGAAGTAATTAGTTTATAAATAATGTGTTTTAATCAATAAATTTACTCACATATTACAATTATCCGAGAGACCGAAGAATGTTTAAATTCAAGCCCGTATATTTGAAGTAATGTGACAATAATACATGTAGCAAGATATTTAACGTGTGACAAGAGATTTAATCATTTTATAATATTGACTCCTGTTGAATTTTCTTACAAAGAAAAATGCTTCGCTAATGCTTTACTTTTCATGATTGGAATCATACAATGATATTTCAACGTCTCTTTAACTGTTAAAGCTTTTTCGAATCTTGCCTTCAACTTTTTCTCTTCTTCTAAATAATCATAATTTTCTACGAATTGTAATGTCATTTTGGGGAGAGCTTTAGTTGCCCATTCAAATAATTGTCTTGGCGTTTGTATTAAATCGTTTTTTCTTTGCAGACTGGCTCTAGCAGCTAATCTTTTCAACGTTCCTCCCAAGCTATCGCACGCACCTTTGCCATGCGAAGTTGGGAGGAAGTGCCATTCTGCATCTAAACCGAAATCTTCTTTATGATGAGTGAGATTAGCAAAATTTTTTTTGTTTTTGTACTGCCCACTAGCCCCATCAGAAAAATAAATAATTTTTGAAATTTGTTTAAAGTTTTTCTTTAAAAATTGAACTAAATACTTCTGAAACACGTGAACGGCAATCGTATCATAATGCAAACATTCGGATATTATGACAAAACTTTGCATACAAATTTCACCGTCAATGTTTTTGTTGTAAATTGCAAATGGGTGCACTGTGGCTTGTATATTGTTCCAGTGAATGCCTTGTACAGCATTTTGAACAACAAAAGCATAGTTCTCAGAAAAATCACAAACCACAATGCACTCATTTTCTGTCAACTTTTCTTTTTTAATATTCATAAACTCATTTTGTTTTTTCACAAGGTATGAGTGCAGAAGTAATTTTTCCAAAATTTCCATTTGTAAATACTCGTCTACTGGTGATACCATAACTTGCAATGTTGTTCTATCGATGTTTATCCAAAGTTGGAAAGTTGCGACTCGACTCGACGCGGATGCGCTTGATCATGTAGGCGCGACCCACGCACCAAGCGCACGATGCGCGCTAAAGAATATTTAATATTTTCCGATCTACTAAAGTCTCCATTGTTTTTAAATGTGCGTTTTTTAGATTGAGATATAGCGCAAACAGCAGTATTTTTTGAAATATTCACTGAGGGGGCAAAGGTGAAAAAATTGTTTAAGAAATATAAGTGCTAATAACTGTTTTAATTAACAAAATAATGGTCATGTAAATATTCAATAAAAATCTACCATAACAATGTTAACAATGACAAAAAAGACGGAATCGATTGAGTAGGTTAAACCAGAGATATTGAATGTTGTATTTAGGCAAGTTTAGCATTTTCTCGAATTTTATTGAAATTTCAGTTTAATATAGTTAACTGAAAAATTTTTTTTCACCAAAATTCCGATATAGTTGTCGGCTAATTTGATGAGGAGATGTTATAAAAAAATTCAGAGCGTTTAAAAATTCGAAAACTTTTTTTTTACAAATCCGTACGATTTGTAAAAGAATGCCTCATACGTATATTTAAATGGTTTAAATGAAATACCTCATAGAGTTTCAGACTTATATGACTAATAATTTTCATATTATTCGCTGTGGCTACATCGGAAACTGTAAATCATAGTGTTTCATTTTCGGTTCTACTGGTAAACGTTAATCTATTCATTTCAATAACTGAAATTATTGCAGTTACAAATTTGAGGTATAATCTGTGCATTTGTGTTATCACACAATTTTATATTAATGAATGACTTTTAAAAAAAATCATTTCTTCTTCAGAAAAAATACCGCTAAGAGAGAATGAAAAATATGGACGTTGTTACACTGACTTAACTTACTTTTAAGCTGAAGAATAAAAAAATTGTGAGTGAAGTTAAAATATTAATATAGTTTACTCATTCAAAATAGCTGCTGTTAATTTGTTAGTGTTATATGTGGCTCTATGAGAAGAACATCAGATGCTCAAAACCAGTGATTTAATGATCAAACGTGATGAAAATCCTGATTCTTCAGTTTCTTAACAATTTTATATATTACAATACTAATTTTACTATTTCTGGCGTCGTCAAATTTAATGATGTAGTTTTATAGTAGCGAATATGGTAGTATCATTATAATTACTTTTCGTATGAATTCAAAGAGTACAAATTTCTTAAGGTAATCCTTTCTTGAGAATGAGTATTAGATAGATATTTAAATTTGATAAGTGTTGAATATACAGTAATAAGAGGAATGTGTACTAAAAAGCAGCTGAGGTTACGAGTAATCGATAAAAAATAAATGATGTTAAAAATCACGAGTTTTAACGTAGTGTCATCAGAAATTCGCCATGGCTGCGCTTTCAATGAATAATAAATAAAGCGATTAGATGTATACATAACCAATATCTTAAATCTTTCCTGGAAAATTCCCGATTTCGTAAATACCTCGAAAAGAAGGGGTTATCGAATATTTTGATAATTGAACTAATAAGTTATGGATCCAATCGTATATTGTGAAATCGTCATAATGGCAATTGACAATGGATATGATTAATTTATGCTTATACAATCATTTTTTATATATGGATGTTGCAATATCTTCACTTTCAATTATCTCATGGTGGACTGTCATTTCAGAAGGTCCTGCAAAAAGACCACCATGTTCCAAGGACCAGGATGGTCAAAATCAACTAAACTATCCCATTGGACATATGATTTATGTGGATCGTATTGCAATACATCACATTCCTTTGTTTAATATTTCTTGTATTTAATGGCCAATCTAATTATTCGTCAGAAAGTATTTTGTTCATTCTGAAATGAATATCCTAATTGGGATTATGATTTTTCTTTTTCTACCACAAAATAAATTCCATTTTATTTTATGCACTATTGATATTAATTTATCAGAATTAGAATATGTAGCTGCTCGTCTTGATTCTAATGAATGTCGACGTTTAATAGCTGCGCTGCATTACACAACCTACGAATTACCACAAAGTATGGAAGCAGCTGGTGAGTCATACAATTGTCATATATATACACGATAACGATGCTGGTTCAATAATTCAGTAATGAAAGATATTATCGATAAATATTTAGAACGGAAAGTCGATGAAGAAATACCGTGTATTAGGCAATTATTACACTGGAATAGTTCGCCCCAGGAAGGAAAGGGTAAAACTCATGAAGACCTGGATCGTCGTCTCCGTCAATTAAATCGCAACGACTTGGCTGATTGGCTTGGGAAAACTGCGTTCAAACAACTTGGAACAGATTTACAAAGATCGATAGATTCTGTCTTTGGAAAGCTTGGAGAACAGGAATCAGAGACTACGCGAGTCTTAATCCACTTATGTTAGACTAGTAATATAGGAAATCATCGTCCTATAGTCTTCATCTTGATTTCTCTTTCGTATTCCAGTTATCCAATTACAATGGAGTCTCTTGAAGAGTCCGAAGAGGAGAATCCTTGGTTGCCAATTGACAATATTCTTATGGCACTTATGATTGCTTTATTGGCCAGCTTGTTAACGTTGATTGTCGCCATTATTCTTCACCAAATTAAGATACATAGGCGAGACAAAAGATTCAAGTAATTACACTAATTTCTATCAATATAAATATATTTGTGCAATCTCTATTATACCAATTCTCAATTTTTAGGTTACTAATGGAATAATATGTGGTAGTACTCTTGAACCAGGCCCCAAAAAGAAGTCATAATACCAAGCAATACAAAAGTTTATAAAGATTAACAACAAACTAATGCAAATAATACGGATGATTGGGATTATGATATTCCATCATGAGTTTTTGAAAAAAATGGTTTTCCTCCGAATAGCCAATCGTGCATCGTCACGTAATGAACTCAATTTGAGTTCATATGGAAGGCATGCTCCTATTTAAATTTATATGATGATAATAGCAGTATCATCTTTATTGTTGTAACTGCTTTACATTCTGACCCTCTTCCGTTCTTATTCAATGCAATCAGCAAAAGAATGACAACAGTCAGGGTATTTTAATATTTATCTAACTACTAAAAAGAAGCATTGATAAATATTGTACAGATATCAATTACGGTTAGCGAACGCTATATTTGCTTTATATTTAAATAGTATAGTATTATATGTTATATTATATAAACTATAAGTTTCCATATTATATTCTATATTAATTTACTGGAACATTAGGGCGTTATCGTGGCATAATTTATAAATGGCCCTTATGTTACACTCATATAACATATATGTCACGCAGAGTGTACATTGAAAGGTTGCTCCCCAATATTTCCGCCTGTTGTGAACTACGTAACAATTCCATGCAACAACTTACGATAAGTTATATTTGTATCATTATGCATCTTTCTTATCTTTCGTCAGTACCCAGTTAACACATAACGGCACAGTCATACGAGTAACAAGATTCGAAAACATGTTTAATATAGCGTGTATATCCAGACACCAAAAAATGTATGAATGCTCGTTATGCCTTTACCCAGGCAGCACAAGGACGTCCTGAGGAAATCCCATGGACATCTTGAATGGATATTCCGGAAGTCCTAAGAACGTCCTAATAATGTCTCGCGCCTTCCTCTGGATATCCTGAGGAGGTGCAAATGTCCACATATTCATCATGGGACATTCATCCTTCGGACATGCTAGGGGAAAACTCACTGGACGTGTTTAGGGATTTTATGGATTTTTGACAGGTTTTTCTAACTGCCCTAGAGAAACATTTCTTTAACATGTCGAGCTGTATATTAGGAATGTATCACGTACAAACTCCAAGTTCAGTTAGAAGACGGTAAGTAAACAGGATGAGTTTTCCTAAACTCTAATTTAATGTTTTCTTCCATAACTGAATCATGATGCGGTTATTAAATATAACCTAACGGTCGAAATCAGTCGACCCATTGGGGAACTGGACTGCGACGGGAATTTAAAAACTGTCTAAGTAGTTTGCTAGAATATGATCGTAGAATGCCAGAACGCTGATTAGATAATTTATTTATTATTGAAATATTAAGAAAATCGATATTAAAATTTGCTAAAATATTGCTATAAAGTGCGGGAGCGAAAACACTTGGTGATTGGTCGTGACGTCACAACCTGATATCCTTATATGGAGTTTGTTTTATAGCCAAGTAGCCAACGAGGAATGCCCGTATTCGATCTTCGCAAGTTGGCGACGAATAGTCGGCGCCATAAGACGTTATTATCGAAAGTTTACTTACTAATCCGCAAGATGGCAGCACTGAATATGAGGTTTTGGCGGCCATTTTGTCACGTGACTTAAAAGGGCGGTTGAACTGCTATTTGTGCAACACGATTTTTAATATCATTTTTTAACAAATATAAGCCTATTATTCACCTAAGATATGAATATTCATAGTTTTTATAGTACCACAATTAAGAAAAACGAAAAAAAAAATTGGTCAGTTCCCCATTGGCTAAATTTAAAACCGGAATGTACCCTCATTTATATTCAGAACTTTATGAAAATTTATTTACGTATATTATGTAAAAAGAGTCTAATAAATATATAAAAACAAACTTATATAATTTTTACAGGACAACCTGTCGATCTTGAGGACATCCTAAGATACGTTTTTTTTACAGGACATCCTGCTGAACATTCCGAGGTTATCCTAAGGTTGTCAGGACAGTTTTGGGACTTTCGGGATACAATTGTAATATCCTGAGGACATCATGTGCTATCTGGGTATGAAATGTTGCTGATATATATTAGATACATTGTGCTTATTTTATAAAAACCTAAGTGTAATAGGTATGAGACTTAAACATAACAAAAACTGTTAACTGTAACCTAATTTAATTTAATTCCTGCTACATTTAACGAAATGTGAATTGTGCCCTTGAAAGTATGTCCGCTGGGTGGCCAGGCATGAAACGACCAACCCGCAACTAAAGTGTATCTTTAAAATACATGTTTATATCAGAGTAATACATTTAGAGAAATATACTTAATCAAAAGTGTATCAGCGTAACATACCAGCTACACTAAGCTTTTTGAACATCTTGAATTGAAAATTACTTAAGATCTGAAATTAATTTTATCTCAGAAAATGAGTTAAATTCCTCAGCAAATACGATTGCCATCACATTACGTCACTGACTACGATCACACGGCGGTCTTAAGCTGGTTTTGTGAATACTGCTCTAAAAGAATTGACTCTAATCCCAAATATTCCTTACAAGTAGAAATGCCTATGATTTGTCAATTCCTTTACATTCCTTTAGATGCAGCTCTTACAAGATGTATTAGCTGGGTTATAATATAATATAACTAACTTGCAAAAAGGCGAATTAAAATATTATTCAACAGTTAAATCTTATTAACATGTTGATGCATAACACTTTAGCACTTGCACTTACACATTATCATCATGTTATAGTACATGTTACATCATATTTTCTCATTGTTATGTTCATGTTATTGTATACCCTTGCTAGCTAAATATGTATCTACATTTTTTGGACTATCCATGTCCAGTCAGTTTTAACACATACAATTGTGGTACATGTACGTGTAGTGAGGATGTAAGAATTGAGAAATTCTTTCAATTCTATATTCTCCTTTATTTAAGATTCCGAAAAAACTGACAACCTACTTTAGGGACATGACAAGAAATCTGGCTCAGCGTGATTTAGAATTTACCAATGTTTTTTTTCCCATGAACCCAACAAAAACTAATTGTAATTAACAATTACATATGAATAATTTTTACAGTACATATGAGAAATTTTGTGTAAGCAACTACTATGTCTTTAGTAGGAAATTGGAGCATTGTCGATACGTAAGGAAGTATTGTACTTAATCGAGCAATTGGAAAATATATTTATTGCTGAAGCAGAGTTAAAGTGTCGAGAAACTTAAATTCTCTAGTGTTTGTATCTTTGTGAAAGTGGGCAACGTTGTAACATTCGTTGCAGAAAGCGCGCAAATACTGTTTATGTTCAAAAATTGAAAATATCATTTTTTTTGTCCAGCTTTTTGTCCACTTTATCTTGCGTATTGACCTTTACATGCCCTATACATTTTTATCGCATCATGTTGCGGAGATCTCTTCCTTTTTTTCTTTTTTTTCTCTGGATGACTTTATATGTGTAGTGAATAACGGAATATACACTTTTTACTAGACACGCCGATTTAAATCAAATCAAGATCTGAATAAAATTATTCATAACATGTGACGGAATTCTAAGTAATTATTGTTCCAAATCACTTGGAAATTCGTTGAAATCCGCAATTTAATTTTACAGAATATCTAATATTGTAAATCATAATTATTTTATTTAATACATTATTTCCAAGCCAACTTTTTATATACGCACCACTTGAGTCAACTAAAATTTTGACGAATTTGTTTATGACGTAAAACACCGATGATTTTCAAGATTACGTCGCTTCTAGCCTGGAACTGAAATCATGAGCAACATTAGGACTAATGCAATGCTATTTCGTCATACATATGAAATAGCACATACGGCTTCCGACATGTATGACAACAAATAAAATAAGACTCTTCTACCTTCAATACTGCATTTATTACGTTTTACATTTTGTGGAAGAGAAAATGTTGTAATATCCTTTAAAATTGAATCATTATGGAAAAGCACACAATTCCATACAAAATGTAGTAACTGTTGATAGTCCTTAGAACCAATGATCACAACAATTTATTTCAACCTATAGATGTATTGCCGGTTAACCCGGTTAAGCCGCGCATGGCACGCATCACTTGACTCAGGTCCAGACGCCATGACACGTAGCGCACTGATTAGCTGACGCGTTGGCGAAAAATGCTTACAAATTACTTTAAAAAATTATAATAAATTAACCGTGCATTTTCTCCCATAGTTTTCCGACTGATTTTGATGGTAAATTTTCCCCGCTACAAATTAGTAATTTCATTTTTTTGATTGAGTATTAGTGGAGAAATGGAGGTTAAAAGTCGGTTAGGCGCAAATCTTAGATTGTTTTTTTATTAATTATTAATCTGGCCCTGAAAATTGAGCTGATACAAATTAATATGTTCATAAGGGGACATTTAACTATCGATTGATGTAACTTTCATACTCTGAACCTCAACTTCATATGCGACATCTAAATTGACTGCACTAATGGCATAGAAGTTATCTTTAAGACATTTTAAAGAGGACTTCCGGACATACGTATGGTCTCGTTGCTTTTCAAATGTAGAAGAAAATAATGCAACTATTCCCATTGTCACATTAAGGGTACCCGGACATAGGGAATTACAATTTGTAGTCTAAGTCGGGACCGATCATCAGGAATATTGAAGTAACCAGAACGGGTATAATTAGACACACGGAACGTTGATTTGGAGAATAGTCATGAATTTTTGAACATAAAAAATGATAACCAGAACCATTTGGATTAAGACAACGATGAATGCTATAAACCTGGACCTCGAATCAATGATTGAAGCGACCTGAATATCAAGAACGATGGCCTTGATTTCTTTAACGTCGAAACGATCGATCGAGATATTTCTACATTTTTCAAAAAGTTATGTTTTGACAGTCTTACTAGCGAACGTTGCGAATTACCGTCGAAATATTTTACATTTACAAAATTTTAACAGTAGCTGGCTCCGAAATCAATGAACATCACATAATAAAAAAGTTTTCTATTTACTTTTTTTTCTCGTAATATATAAACCATAAATAAGACAATATACATATTTTGACAGCTATCAAATAAAAGAAAAACAATTGTTGAGCGCGAGAAAGCGAATCAAAGAGGTACAAAGTATCGCCGAATAGAATGAAGTCTAATGAACAATATTAATATTAGGATAGAATGGATTGTAATTAAGATAATTTATGCATTACTTATATTGTGTCGATTAGAAATATATAATAGTTGCGAGAAGATGAGAATTCCGTGGAAATATATTACATTGAAAGTTCATTACCGGAAGTCTATCTGAATAATAAAGTACTTTTACTTGTAATAATATATAGTTATTGAATTTAACTATACTAAAGTTTTTAATGTACGTCATACATATAATTTCTCCTAAAAGTGTTACTTTAAAAATGTTAAAAGGCTCTGAGTATTCTAAATATTACAAATTTTGAAAAATTAATTATAAACAAATATAAACATCATGACGCAGATTCTAGAGAGGGTTCGAAGAGGAGCATCCATTAGTTGACGTAATTGCACCCTTCTCATTGTTGCTACAAAACTATGTACCTAAAAGAATTTTTAATAATAAAGAAAAATATTTATTAACAATTTGAATTACTTACCCAAACCTTTTCAAATTAAATAATATTGTTTTCAATATTCCATGTAATATTTCCAAGTAAGAAAAAGTTTAATCATAATCCATTTACTTTCCCATTCCTTCAAAAATTTCCACATTAATAATATCCATTGTTTTGTCCCACGCTGCCGCAGTCTCCAGATCAAATTTCCCGCCTAACGATTCCTTTAAAACATTTAAAATAATTTCCTTGAGGTCCTATGAAAAGAATATATTTACAGGAATAAATAAAATATATAACAAAATATGCTACGGACAAAATTATTACAAGTACTTACTATAAATTCTTGTCTCCCTTGTCCACGTCTTCCATGTCTCTCCCCAAGAATATGAAGATTAGCTTCTAATAAACCAGCATCGTGCAACGAATCAAAAGCATTACTTAAAGTGGTAACAATACTCTGACAGTGAGCTTGAAATTTCTTGTTTCCAGGTAAACTTTCTACAGGTAAATCTTTAAACGACGGAAAGACTTTCTGATACTCAGGATAAACTTTAAAAAATCTGTAAGAAACCGAAGCATATTTTGTAATCATAATAAAGTAAACATGAAGCTCGTTACAATTTCTCACTCAACTATATAATAGTTGTGTATGTACATATAATAATTATTATACCATCGAGTAGAAACATTTTAATATTGCCGAAACATAACTGTTACTATTTGTTTACTGGAATCGATCCGTAACAAAAAATTATAAATTAATAAAAATAAACTTTCATAATATTTCACCTTGACATAATCGCTACTCCTGCGCCAACAGGATCCTTTCTGATAATTGCCCAAGATTCCTGCACAAGTCTTTTCTCCTTTCTACTTAATCCTGTAGCAGAATCGATTACTGCATCATTCGTATTGCCCCAAAAGTAACTCACTAGGGAGCCCATACTTAAAAAAAAAAGAATTGTCACAGTATACTGAGAAAAGTTATAAAAAACTTAACACTAAACAATAAAGAAAATAGCACTATAAATAATGGAAGTAGACATAGACCGCGCGATACGAACTGTCAAGTAATTTCTATGCGCGATGCGAACCGAGTCTGATAGAATAATAAGGATACACGCATGTGTATAGATGTATAGATATTATTCCGTCGTGTGTTTATATGTATATACATTGCGTTATTTGCGTATTTTTTCCTGCTTTTTAATTTTTTTTCCTTCGTTCTCAAAGACCTTGCTTTTCGAATAATTATCATTCCATTAAACGCTCATTTCACCTCGTTATCCCAAGTTCAATTTAATTGGACTCACCCGGGATAATAAAGTATACAGGATGACCTTTGAGATATTACGAGGAATATTTCGAGAATTATTACATCTAACGATTATACCGAAAAGAGATGATTTATCTTTCTTCTTTTAAAGAATTTCAAAATGACACACACCGATGGGTTGTGGTCGAGAGTTTGACTGGTACAGCCGGCGACTTCACTCTGTTTAAATATAGATTGAGGGTTCAGGATTGTATGATTCAACAGTGTCTTTAGAAATACAGGGGCCCGGTTCAACTAGTTTTCTCAATAAAACTTCATCTTCATTTATTACACTTAAAAATTTTACATCAACCTATATGCATATATAGCTAAGTCATAATTATACTAAAAATTCATAAAATGTTATTGCAATATATTATTATTACTTACATTTTTTAAGTTTCCATATTTGAGATAAAAGTAATTATCATAATTGACAAATAGAAATTAAATGATATTATATACACAGTCGACGTGTTCAATGTTTTTTTTGACAGTTCATAAATCGTTAACAAATTTCACATGAATTTCCATAAAATTACGACAATGTATGATAAGATAGAAAAGTAAAATATAATGCAGTGCAAAACCAGGTACATGCTTACTTCGTAAGAAAAATTCTATACAGAGCCAGGTGTTACTTTCTAAACAGTTCATTGTTCTCGATCTGTCAAAAAAAAAACACTACATATGCTAAATAAAATCTTGACCTTTTAGATCTTCTTGCTTATACATCTAATATTTATGTTACAGATATCTTAATGTGACGTAGTTTATTTTTTAAACATGATAACGTTAAGTGACGTCACCATCTATGTCCTAACAAACACAACGATATAATAATTATGAAGCATTTAGAGTCGAACCTTGACATCAATAATTATACTTTGAGGGGCCCATCTTCTTACGATACGAAACGTAAATAAGCCACTATATATAAGCAAGATAACGTGTAATACGTGTAATGCAATGTGATTATTGCATGTAATACGCAAGAAAGTTTTCTGCTTAGCTGTATTATACGTAATATAGCATTCAATATAACTGATAACAAACATAATATATAACATGTGAGATTTAATGGTTACATTAATATTAGACATAAAAAATCTAGCAATATAATAACTATTGTAACGTTTATCGATAGTGCAATTTCGTACACTCCTTATGAGTTTACGAAATGGGATTTAGGTAAGTGCTCGGGGCTGGCGTCTCTAAGAACTTAGGCGACACAGCGTTAAATGGTAAAATAAAATAAAAATTTATTAAATTATCGAAGACAGGTACAACAGTTGCTGGATGTGTGTCAATTACAATCGTCAATATCAGTGTCGGTATGGTAGAAAAGGATTGTCAGGGAAGCGTCCTAGATTTGTTTGTCTATTCCTATCTCTCTCTCTGACCTGTCTTTAAGGAACAGAGAATGTGCCTGTGTTTTTACTCTGCCTATCTATTGGCTATGGTACTTCGTGCGAATTGACTAATCACGGCGAGAATAATAGATCGAAATCAATATGGCGTCAACTGAAGTTTCTGAGGTAGATCGCAGTCCTCTCCTCAAAACTTGGACAAAATTTTTCTAAGTACACGACGGGCTCGACGAAATAGCGAGCGCTAATATGCCGTAGCCTCCGACAAAATTCTTTTCACCCGACTACGATAAAATTACCATATTTTGCAAAGCTGTACGGAAAGTATACAGTTTGCGCACCAAAAAACAAGCACAAAATGGTCCATTCTTGATGAGTTCAGAGTGTGCAGCAATCATAACATTCCCGCAAACTCTGAACTCATCAAGAGTCGACCATTTCGTGCTTCTTTTTAGTGCACATACTGCGAACTTTCCGTACATTGTTACAAAAAATAGTATATGATACGAGTGCGGATTGGTGATTCCTGCAATGCGGGCGGAAAGTAATCAATTTTTGACCAGAGGAAAAAACAAGTGATTTCGCGGACAAAAAAAGTGATTATTGCGGGAAGAAAAAAAACTCTAAACAAAAGAAATGAGATGTGAACCTACACCCATATATTGTAGCGTTGTGCCGTTGCAGGCATAAA
>JARQTJ010000706.1:31236-53699 GCA_030142635.1 Trachelus troglodyta
TGTATTTACAGGTACTTGATTTTTTGTAGTGCTGTATAAGTTCCACCAGGAACTTGGGTAAGCCAATAAAAAAAAAAAAATACTATGTGTATTTTAATTATCGTTCGATCACTTTTAATTCTGGTATTTTTTTTTCTTTTTTCTTAATGGACGGAGCACCACACATTCTACGTAATTATTTTCACTACATCGGTCAAGAGAAAAAAGCTTCCAGAGTCAGTCATACAAAAGACAGTCGGTCATATTTGAGTCCCCTGATAGTTCGAAAGTTTCAAATCGAAAGGTTCGCATCAATTAAGAATTTGGATTTCTGAGTTTTTCAACTAATACGACTAGCCCGACAACAATGGCAAGGTATTTTGAAAGCATTGAACAACGCGACACTAGATTATACTTTTAACTTCGTGGTGTGTTAGGTATTCTATATTTGAAACGTACACAGGATGATGAGGTTACAAACCAACGAAATTATTTCATTATTAAGGGAAAATAGCTAGGAGTACTCCTGAAGACGTGGGTGATTTTCGGAATTTTTTTTACAAAATAACTATCACATTTTAAGGGATTTATTCGTACGCTGTTATAAAATACATTTTTTAAGTAAAAATATTATAAAAAGGTGGGGATACGACTGTTGCCTCAGAACGTATTCTGAAAAACGGCGAACACAATATCTCGGAAATATTTTATCTGATATCATAAGACAAAAAAGATTTGTAAAGTACATAACCTTACTTATATACTGTCGTACTACTAACGGTAGCTTTAAAATGCATTGTTTATTCCGTCTTAAAGTTTACTTGGGGAATCCCTTAAAGATGAACGTATAGGCACCATCGATTAATTTTGACCAAGCTTCCGAAACTTCAGAAGTAAACTTCGAGCCTAGTGATTCCTTAAGTACTTCCAAAATAACAGGTTTCAAGTTCTGAAACACGGAAAAAAATTATTAAGGGGACAGGAGAGCATACCATAGCCTCATATTTGAAAAATCGTAATCTAGCAGAGTTTTATAAGTTCGCATGCAAATGAAATGCCCACATGTTTCTACAACCTGCACTGTTCCTTACACGATGCTTTTATACGGACTAAGTGACCAATAACGTTGTGAAGTACATGGAACTTTTCGGCGTATGAGATGCTTTTTCCAACATTTTAGATGTCTCAGTACATCGTTAATTCTCAATTATGCTTTACAAAGGTGAATGCCAATAGTTGTAATAATATTATATGTATAAGTGTATGTGGATGGCATGAAAAATTATATTTAATGATCTTAAATTAATAATGTTACAACGACTTACATTAAACTGTTCCTCTGTTTGTCCACGAGTAGCATGTCTTTCCCCTAACATCGTCAATTTAGCTGCCAATAATTCAGAATCATCCAAAGAATTAATTGCAGATGATAAAGCATTGATGATACCGGACCCGTGTGCACGAAATTTGGGATTATTTTTAAGATCATCGATCGGAATGTTAGAAAATGCGGTAAACAATTTCTGATACTCAGGATATTTTTTTAATAATCTGAAATTTCATTCTCAAAAACAATTCCGTAAATCGTATAGCTGAGTTGCGATATCGGACTCGGATTTTGACAAATGGAACATAAGGAATTTTCTGAATTCTACCACACGCTGTCCAGTGACGAAAACAAAAATATATATTATATTAAGTATTACATTAAGCATATTCCAATAATCTTTAGTTGAGTACACTAAAATTAAACTTACAATAAATAAAATTAAATACTGTGTATTTGCGCTTTCTTATCGATTAACCTTAAAATCCAATATCGCAACATGGGTAGATCGCATTTTACCTCTCTAACTAAAACTATTTGAAAAAATTGTATTTTATTAATTTATCCATGGATTTGAAATTCATTTTATATGTAATATTAAAGAAAATCATTAGATCAAAGGGAGAATTATCATTTTTTGTATGCCTATATGACATTTATAGTTTATTATACATAGTCGAACCATCATCATCTTCAGGTGGCCCAATAGTCCTGAATAACCTTATATTAAAAAAAATCAATAAGTCTAAACTTACGCCAACATAATTGCAGCACCTGACGTGGCAGAATCCTTGCTTATAGGAATCCAAGTAGATTGTACAATTCTTTTTTGTTTTCCTGTCAATCCTGTATCAGGATTGATAACATCATCATTAGGATAACCATGGATATGGTTAATTATATTTCCCATTATTTGTTCTATAAACAACAATGGTTACGTTATTGCGATTATTACGTCATTTTATTCACATTCATATAAATTCTAAATAAAAATCAACTACTTTAATAAAAATTAAATTTAAATTATTTATGACTTAGAGAGACAAATGATACATTATCCATACTCATTATTTTTTATATGTGCTATATATTATTTGTACTTACAAATCTGCAGGTTATTCACTAATCAGGTGAGCAAGAACACTAATAACTGAATAAATGTCCTAATAATAATCTCTTCTGCGTTAAATCATACAACAACAGATCTTCTTGTTTCTAGTTCTCTTTATTACTTATAATAGATCAAGTAGCGCACAGTAGTCAATATTAGAGCGTGAATGAAGAAGCAACTTTCGCAGAAGGAACTGGTGCTATGCGTTTAAATTGTACTACCATAATATCTATTTGGTGTCTGACTTTAGCTGGAGTGGGAATATATGAGAGAAGTAGGGATTAGTTACGTAAATTGTTGCTTAGCTGAAAGATTTCATTAATTTCACTCCATAGTTTTGATAAGACGTCAAATATCAATACATCATTTATATGAAAAATACGTGAATATTTACTATAATGATAATTTGTATAATTATAATATGAGTTGAATTATAAATCATTTTACACTTGTCATCAGTTCCACTAATTATAATGGCAAGAATTGTAGTCGAGTTTTCCATGAAATATAAAAGTTCCTAGAAAAGATCCAAATTCTATACGTTATATTTTATCTTATAGGGTAACATATCTGTTCTTGGCTTAGCATAGATTTGCCAAGTATTTGGTCTATTAACCCTTCGAAGTATACATCTTTTTGATGATCGGATTTTTATGAAATTTGGTATACACGGGTTTTTGAGGTCGGTGATTACGAGTCCATTATCAGATTTGAAATTCAAAATGGCAGATTTAAGTAGCGACCGCCGAAATAAAAAGCCGCAATGATATTCGTGAAATTATAAATTTGAGTAGTTTTCAGAGTCACTGATTACGGATGTAAAATTGAAATTTGATCATTTGAAAATTCAGTCATTCTTGGTACTACCCAGAACTAATGACGAGAATGTGACGCGTTCTAGCTCCACTTAGTGAAGAGTAGGTAATTTACACCACGGATTCGTGATCAGTGAGCCCGAGAACCTCCTCATATACATTTTCATGAGATCTACATCGTTTTTCGATTTTGAATCCGCCATATTAAAATTTCAAAATTGAGTTAAAATTTTGTAATCAGCCATTCCAAAAACACCCGAGTCCGAATCCAGAAAGTTTTGGCATTTTGGTCTGTCGTATTGGATCCGCTATTTGGAATTTTGGGAATCTGACCGCGGATTCGTAATCAGCGACCCCAAAAACCCTTTTGTACAAAATTTCAAGAAATAATCATAAAAAACTTTGTCAATAATGAATTTTTCCAAGAAAATCGGTTATTTCATATTTGTTTATTTATACAATTTTTACAATAGATATTCATGACTACTCCACTTTTTTTACGTACTTTTTTTGCTAAGATACCTGAAAAATGCAAAAAACAACCTAAATGTGTGAACTAGAAATAAAATGGCAAAAATTTAAAAAAGTCCTTCCTTCCTTCCTTTCCTTATGGGGCTACCTCCTCCAATGAGGAACTGTGTCAGATTTAAAAAAGTCGAGGTCGTAACGTGGGTTACCACCATACTTCAAATGGTTTTAAAAAAGCGCCTGCAGATAGATAAAACGGTATACATCGTACTTGCTCTAATAAAGTAGTTGGTCCGTTACCTATAGTCGGTCTACGTGTAAGATTAGCAGGTTCGTGTCCGAGCTAAGGCGTCAGGGTTCCATAATTTTTGAGACAACATATTCTAATAATCTTCAGGTCGATTTTAAAAAAATTAAAAATATATTAACATATCTGCATCCATTAGAATAATCAATATGACACAATCTTCTAATGCCTTCGATAAAAAGGAAATACCTAACTATTTACGATTCTGGCTAAGGATACATTTAATGAAAGAATGACTAATCAAGCCAAGGGGAATACCAATAGTAGTTGGTGCTAACATGTTGCTGATAACAAAGCTGAACTGTCGTCACATCTGGGGTCACAACATCAGCATCTTTTTGCTCCTCTACCGTTTCGAGAAAATCCACTCTCGCAGAACTCACACACAATACTAATATTAAAAATAAAAAACTTCTGCGATCTTATCGGATTCGCTGTGATCAAACTTTGTAAGTTTAAATTTGTCACGTTTTTTAACAGGGTCCATCCTAAAAAAATTTGGTAACATTCTGGAAGTTTATCAATGTTTATTTACAACTAACTATAAAACACCGGTATTTTTGTTAATGTTTATTACCAAAATTCCTAGAAAGTTTTACTAATAATAAACCAAAACTTTCCCAAATAATACACTATAAGTATGAAAACTTTCAGAGTTACGCAAATTGTGTATACTAAATTGATAATATTTTAATTTCTCTGCCAAGAAAATTATCGAAATTCAACCAAGATTTCGGCAAAATTTTCATGATTTTTATGTAACAATAATTGACCAAGTGGCTAGTATATTTTTTTCATTTTTTAACCCACTTCAAAACGAAAGAAAGTTACAAATTTCATCCGTGTACATATTTGCTTTTGGCAAAACCGAATCCGCTATGAAAATTCGAAAATCGTTTGGCTAATAATCTAGTAAGAAAAATGTTACGGAAATAACAAAAATTTCTTGCAATCATACTTTATCATCAAACTTTTTAAATTGAAACAGATTTAACGTGATTACCAATAATTCGACAATTTCGCAATACGCATTGAAATTATATATGCATTTTATACTCTATGTGGACCGTAACAGCCGTATACTTATTATACGAATAAACGTAGTTAAGTTCGGTGAAAATATATACATGCGTGCATCACATCAATACTGACACTGACAATGATAAGAGGAGTTGAACAAGTCTCCCTCTGCTAGTCGGTCTCGTTATTCAGTACGCAAACAGTTCTCTTCGTGTTCACTGTGTCATATTAAAGTCTCTTATATATTTAATAGACCAAATCATATATATATATATTACATATATATTATAAGAAGGATACAATAAAAGTTGAGGTGCGAACAGGCCTGTCAAAACCCTTCGTAATATGTTCGTGACTTAGTTTCGGACATTAGAGCGAACAAAGGATTTTGAATAATTAATCAAAATGGAAATCCGAATTAGTAAGATGATAAGTGGCTGGATTGCTGTGCTTCTTTGCCTTTTGTCAAGTTTATATTCCAGTAATGGCAGCACTGTCAACAGGTAAAATAATATAAATTGTAGAAATCATATATAGAAAATGCGATCAGCTAATTCTAAATGAGATTATCCTTTTTTTAATTAGAATATTTGTAAATCTCAATTCCAGGGGTTATATATTCACTGCACCAAAACACCTAATAGCTGGGGAAGCGGAAACTGTATGTGTGTCTTTTCATAATGTGGAATTGCCAGCTCATGCTCTAGTGGAACTATTCACTCTAGAAAATGGTTCCGATGAGGAAATTCTGGCAACAACGAACGAGGTCGTGAGGACTGGCAAGTTTGAAATCCCTTTAGTAAAATAATGTTTGACAACGTAATTAACTCGCTCGAGTATCCAGGATAAGGATAAGGCACACTATCTCCATGAATCGAGTACCCTAACAATTTTTATTATACTTACACGCTGTAAATAGTTACGAAAACCTAAAAAATAATTATCGTCCCAATAACGCATATTCTTAATCGTACAAAGTTAAAAAATAATCTATAGATCTTTGCCCTGTGTCGTTCGCGCGACATTCGTTCGCCTCGTGCAAGATAAGGAAATTCGAGGAAGACCTGTCTAGGATTATCTGTTGCACAAATATAAATTATACGTCCAAAATTAAAGCAGCATATGCATAAATGAAAAACATAATTTTATACAGATTGCGATTGAAAAAACTCATCGTTCTCTAATAACACGTATTAAGTAAAGAAGGAATTCGTGAACCTGCATTGAAAGGCGTCCTTGTCGGAATAGTATCTGTATAAATCATTTATAATGGTGGCTATCACGTATCCTCACCTCGTCCCTTAGAAGCCTAGCATATTTAAACAAATTGTAAATTGAAATTGTCGTCGCTTCCTGCGAGGGAGCTGAATTGGTTAGGCTCCCTCCACACCAAGAGGTAATAACCCATCGTGCTTACATGGGAAACCTATCCACATACTATATTGTATTATTATTCATCTAATCTTGCATATATATATATATATATATATATATATATATATATGCACAATCCAACTGCTGATACACCTATACCAATGAAAAATACCATTTGCGTATTTGTTTTCGTTGATAATTCACTCTATGTAGATTCGAGCGGACGTTGCTCTATCGAACCACCACCAACCTACACCATAAACGAACCTTAAACTATACTGACCGTATGCACTGATTGATAGTATAAATAAAATATTAAAATTTTGGAATCAATAAAAAAATTGAAATTACTGTTCCTGATTATTATAATTTAAAAAATGTTAAAGTGGTATTTCAAAATTTATTGGAAATTACTACATGTTGATTCAATACAAGAATTAGGAATTTACGTTGTATCAAAATGAATTTTTATTCTTTATTACAAAATTTATTACAAAGTTTATATTTATTCGTATCACATGCATCGCGTATAATTGATTTGCTGACTACTATGCAAATTAATTAAGCTACTTGAAACTGTATGTATATAGTGTTGGTATAGAGTAAGTTAACGTGGGTCGAAGGGAAGTATTATTTTCTTGGTATAATTCTATCGAGACTCAGCAATTCAAGTTAATTTTTTAAGACGTAGTTAACGTTGTTAAGAAGAGTTACCGTCGTGTAGGTTTCATCGTGTGTATAATTAAATGTACATGATGATGCAAATATAGACTTTCGCGTTAGCCAATTCACATTTGAGAGACTTGGAATTTCCAAGCAGTCTGATTACTATATCTCTCAGAAGGAATTTTAGGTAGGAAGTTGTAATTGACACTACCGTTGCTTTCTGTATTTTTGTTGCCCTCTATATCTATTATTTAATTAAAGATTTAATTAATTGATAAATGTATCTACTCATGTGAAATTAATATTGGCTTAAAGGTATGGAAGCTTGTATGGAGTTGATAGTTCCAATGACTAAACATTCGATAGCGACTCTGAGGGTTAAAATGAAATTTAACAAGCATCCTGATTACGTAGTGAACGCTCAAAAGGAAGTTTTCATAGATCATGACTCTGTAGTGTCTTTCGTGGAGACAGATAAGCCTGTTTATAAACCAGGACAAACTGTGAACATTAGAATTCTTATGTTGAAACATGATTTGAAACCACATAGAAAAGCGGTATGAATATATTCTGTATTAAATGTATTAATGTATTAATTCATTATCCTATTTAACTTGTGTACATTTATGTCACGCAACTTTATCAGATTCCAAAAGTATGGATAGAAAATCCATCTGAGATAAGAGTAGCTCAATGGACAAACGTGAGTACAGAACATGGAATGGCTCAATTGACTTTTGGACTGTCTGCAGAACCGAGTCCGGTAAGAATTCAAAAATTGTAATATTTGAAAGTTTTTCTTTTAGTGAAAAATTGTAACAGCCGCAACTTGGCTTTCTTAGGGCACATGGAAAATCAAAGTTGAGAAGAATAAAGCTTATCCCCATCTTGGACACACGGCCACTTTTGAAGTGAAAAAATATATTTTGCCAAGATTTCAAGTGACGATAAAGTCCCCAGGATATATTCTTGCAGATACTGAAATTGTAACTTGGAATATATGCGCCAAGTAAGAAAAAATATCACATGCTATTAGCATTACAAAAGAATTGATTTTTCAGTCCATACTGTATGCTTTTACACAGATACAGCTATGGAAAACCCGTGAAGGGTACTTTGATACTAAAATTGACACCACAGACTGCAAGCTGGAGACGCAAGCATAATCATCCGGAAATAAAATATGGAACCGCAGTATTTATCGTGATTTACAGTATTTTAGATTTTTTATAGAAATTATATTCATTCTAATTTGTTGTATTATTTATATACATACAGATCGATTCACCGGATGGATGTACAGAGTTTCGTGCTTCTGGCGAAGAACTTGGTCATGCAGATTGGACAGTTGCGCCCAACAATATTATACTCACTGCAAACTTTACAGAAACTGGTACAGGTGTAACTGAAACAGCTAGTAGCAAAACTGTTGTTGTACATCAGGCATTGAAACTTGAATTCATACCATATACATCAAAATACTTCAAACTTGGCTTACCATATCATGGAAAGGTAATATAAAAACAAATAAAATTTGAGGGGTTACGCTAGCCACCTTTGAGGGCCAAGGGATAGGTCAACATTCAATAATTTTTTTACTAAATATTTTTTTCTAACATTTTTTTTTATATATGGAATAATAAAACACGGTTTGAAAAAACTTTCACGAAAATATAACTGAAAAATTTATATAAAAATCCGCATTATACATATTCACGGGAAATACGTCGGTCATATTCCGTATTGACGGTGTATACTAGCTTGAGAATACGGATCATCTAAAGTTAAAGATTCCAAAATTGTTTTGCAGATAAATAGTATTATTAGAAATCTACGTACGATTTTTTTATCAAAAAATTGTGCAAATAGCAGCCATTTAAATATAAAAATTTTTTTCACATAACTATCGAAATTTAAAAATGTATAACAAAAAATGGCCAATCTAATGGAAAAATCGTACGTAGATCTCTGGCTATACTACTCATCTACAAAATAATTTCTGAATTTTTGATTTCAGATGACCCGTAGACTCAAACTCGTGCACACCTCCAATACAGAATACGGTCGATTATTTCCCGGGAGTTCATATAACTCGGAAATTTATAGAAATTTGTCAGTAATATTTCTGTCATACTATGTATTTATTATATCTATAAAATAAACTTTTTATACAAAAAAAGATACATCACAAAAAATGGTCGAATTTTGATCTATTTTCTAATCCTTGAAAGTGGCGTAGCCCCCCCCCCCCCCCCAATTAAAGTGAATGAATAATAATAATAAATATTGACCCCTTTCAAGCTAAGAGTTCTGTACCAAGACGATACTCCAGCTCCAAATGAAAAAATTCAGCTATGTCTTAGAGTGAGAGGCAAAGAGGATTGGATAAGCGTTGTTGTTGAATGTCGAAATTTCACCACCTCCACTGATGGTTTCCTAGACTTTATTGTACCACCACAACATAAAAATATTGTACTGCTGCATTTTGCTGCTACTGCTGTTAATTATGCTACTAAATATTACTCGCCTGATAAAAGATGGAGAGTAGGTATATTACTCTATCTATTAACCTATAGAAAGCCGGAAGACTTTATAACCTCTCTGACCATATGTTTCACTTTATACTTTTCCCATTTTTTTGAAACTTTATAGTTATAGGTGTTTAAGGTGACTGAGTTTAAATATCAGTTCAGATTTAAAATATTCAATATGGCAGACCATACTAAAAAATTATAGATTTTCATAAAACTTTGCTGAGACTTGTACTTTTTCAAATTCAAAGTTTTCTAATTTTGGCCGCCATGTTGGATCCTCTATTTTGAATCTTAAAATTCTCTATATATAATATGAATTCAATGACCTAAAGCACATCAAAATCAACATTTTTTAAAATATATGAATTTTTTCGAAGTTTGGACCGCTAGATTATATTTCGAGAATCTGAAATCATATTTAAATTCAGCGACATAAAAAACATATAACTATTAAATTTCGTAAAAATCTATTAACTTAAGAAAAATGTTTGCCTTCCGAAGGCGGGGAGACGTTATACCATCTCGAAAATAGTGTTTTATTTTCAGACAAAGTACGCATTGATATTAGAAACATTTGACTAAAGCTAAAATTGCAACATTTCGGAAAATATCTCCCTACCCTTTAAAAGTTAATGCAAACAGAATAATATTTAATGATTTTTTATAAGGTCTTTATGGATCAACCATCAGCATACATTGAAGTGACACCCTGGTACTCACCATCGGACAGTTATCTCGCAGTGGCACAAGGATCTCAGCCAATAATTTGTGGAGAAAAATATTCTTTTAACGTCATGTATACAGTTCCATCAAATCACGATGCAAACATGTCAATTCCTTTTCATTATTCGATCAATTCTAAAGGAGATTTACTGATCTTTGGTCATGTCAAACACAAACCACACAAAAATTCTGCTTTGAATTATTCAGAATTCCATAACTTATTGGGGGCAGTTGAATCATCAGCCAATAAAACAGATCAGAGTTATATCGTGCATAGGTAAAGTTAGAGTTGACGATTACTTACTATATTTAAATTAAAAATTTGTTTTTCTTCCAAAATATAATTCCGTGTTGTTTCTGTACAATTTCATTATAGATTTCCATTGAGCGTTAAAGTGACACCGAGTATGGCGCCAATTTCTGAATTACTTCTGTATTATGTACGTCCTGATGGGGAAACCATCGCTACAACTTATACAATTGATGTAGGAAATTGTTTTGAAAATAAGGTCAAGACTGCCTGGCATGATGACGTACAAAATCCAGGAGCATCCACACAATTTCATGTAGAAGCAGCACCCTGGTCGCTTTGTGGAATTTCTGCTGTAGATAAATCCACTCGCTTCTTGGCTGGTCATGCTTCAAATTTAATCGACACTGATCAAACATTCAATAAACTTAAGAAATTTGATGTTAACAATGTCCCTGCATTACGTTCTTGGGCACATTGCGAAGGTACCATTTGCAACCTATTGATACTCGATATCAACAATCTATTCAGTAATTCGACCTCAATAAAATTATTATTTTAATTCCACAGGACCTAATGAACCTGAAACAAGTGCTGAAGAAATTGATCATTTACCAAGACCAGCAGTGGAAGAACCTCCAGAATGGGATCTGCGAAAAAAAAGACACGCACTAAATATACTTGGACAAATAAATTATGTGGACGCTATGCAAGCCTTTAACGTATGTACGAATGATCTAGTAGATTGTCAATTAAGTTAAGTTTATAATCAATCAATTCATTGTTTATAGGATTTTGGTGTAATTGTAATGACCGATCTGACCCTTGAAACGCGACCGTGTCCGGAACTATCGTACTTCAGAAGATTATTCAGCCAACACGTTATAAAGATGCATCGCAGTTCTACTTTACAAGGTACCCAGACAGCATAAAATATTTAAAACAATTTATAAAACAATCTTTGCTATCAAGTCTTATCAAATTTATAATTTTAGATAAGATGATGATTAAACCATTAGCCTTTCCATTACTAAACTTTCAAGACCAAACTATGAGCAATACCGGAATGGCTTATGTTGACCAGCAACCTGATCAGGCGACCACATTAAGATCATACTTCCCAGAAACATGGTTATGGGAATTAATACCTATCGGGTAATAATGATATACATATTATTATAATTCTAGTATAGAAAACTAATCTTGAAGTTTATTTAAGCGACCCTAATAATGATCTCATATCTGTCTACATAGAAAGGAAGGCAAAGTAACAATAGAACGTACGTTGCCACATACTATTACAGATTGGATAGGACAAGCCGTATGCATAAGTCCTAAGCATGGACTTGGTATCGCCCCACCTGCAACAATCACAGCCTTTCAATCATTCTTTTTGGACTATAGTTTACCATACAGTGTAAAGAGGGGCGAAATATTACGTTTGAAAGTCTCTCTCTTCAATTATATGCAACATAGTTTACCTGTAAGTGCGTATACGTCATTACAAAATACTGAATTGTTATAGATTTTTGAAAAAAAGTATCATTGGCTTTTAATAGGTGAAGTTTAAATTTGGAAATGCTGAAGGACTGGATTTGTACATATCATCTCCTACAGCATCATATTGCGTTGAGTCCAGGGCCAGTATAGTCCATGAATATATGCTAAAACCACGACTCTTAGGTGAAATAAATATAACAGTGTCAGCTGCTATTGATCCAGACTATGCAGAACCTTGTGGTCCTGAGATCTTGATACATACTAAGTAATTAATACTATTATTCATGATTGGAAATACGTATGTTTTTTGAATTTTATTATTAATACTTATAAATAACACTTGAAAATTGTAGGGATACAATCATCAAGCCTATCATGGTACAACCAGAAGGTTTTGTTGTACAAGTAACAAAATCAGCATTTGTATGCCCTAAGGATTTTAGTGATGATTCAACGATTGCCTGGAATTTAGAATTACCTAATGAACTCGTTCCTGATAGCGCTAGAGCATATGTGTCCTTGATAGGAGACATCTTGGGACCGGCGTTAGAAAATTTGGAGAATTTGGTGCGACTCCCTATGGGTTGCGGTGAACAGAATATGATACTTTTTGTACCTAATATTCATGTTATAAGATATCTGGAGGCTACACAGATGCAAAATCCTATATTGCATGCTAAGGCCATTAAAAACATGGAAAAAGGTACGTTCGCCTAGTTCAAAATAAAATTAAGAAATACAATATACATATTTTTTCTTATATACGATAGGATATCAACGGGAATTAAACTATAGGCATCCGGATGGTTCTTACTCTGCCTTTGGAGCTGCTAATACAGAAAGTGGTGGATCAATATGGCTGACAGCATTCGTAGTAAAATCATTCGCACAAGCCCAATCACTTATTCATATAGATGAACGAGATTTAAAGCTATCTGTAAAGTGGATTGTTAGGCGTCAACTTGAAAATGGATGTTTCCCTGTAATCGGCAGAGTGTTTCATAAGAGTATGAAGGTACATATAAATACACCTTTATCGTGAGTTCTAATTAAGTCATTTATCAACCTATTTTTTAGGGTGGTCTTGAAGATAGCTCATCATCTTTAACTGCTTATATTTTAATCTCTTTACTTGAATCTGGAGTTCCATTGTCTTCAGTGATTATCAACAATGCTCTAAACTGTCTAGAAAAAGGAAATGCTCATAACAATGACGATCTTTATACAGCAACATTGTCAACATATGCTCTCACGCTTTTGGAACATCCCAGAGCACAAGCATCATTGCAATCACTAATGGCTCAAGCAACGCGTCAGCACGTAAGGAGACAGAATCATTTATTTCTATAGATTTCTGAATGATTTTTATTTTTATACATTTCCATTGGATTAGGATTTACTCTGGTGGGAAAATAAAGATAAACCATCAACAGGTTTGAGCATTGAAATGACAGCATATGCTATTTTGTCTCTTGTAAAAATTGGTGGTAATGAAAATATGATAGAAGCTTTGAAAGCCGTACGTTGGATATCTAAACAAAGAAATGCAGAGGGTGGCTTCACGTCGACCCAAGATACTGTATTGGGGTTAGAAGCTCTTACCAAATACGCTATCGCTATGTCCACTAAATCCACTGATCTCTCTGTTCTGGTTACTGGAAATGAAGTAGATCATGTCTTCAGAATGCAAAATGCAGATCGTCTTGTTCGCAGACAAATATTCTTGCCAGTCCTGCCAACAGTGGTGGAAGTATTTGCTGAGGGCGAAGGATGTGTCTTAGTACAGGTATTAATATAATTAATGAGATATAAGGGATAATATCCATAATTTAATTTGTGCTATCTTCTCTTTATAGAGTAATCTGAAGTACAACATTCCACATGCAACAGGGTCTGATGCATTTGATCTATTAGTATCTGCTGAATCTATAGCATCTGTGGATGAATGCTCCATGCAGAGAATAACTGCATGTGCCAGATATAAAATGGCAGATGAAGAGAGTAACATGGCTCTACTTGAAATTGGTATGATTAGTGGTTACATACCAGATCGTACCAGTCTTCTCTCTCTCATTGAAGAACCATCGACCCGTAAGTAGGTTTAAATTAAATTTTATTATTTTGTAATGTATCTTTTTTTTCTAATAGAGGTGAAACGATTCGAGGAAGAGCGCGATGTCGTTAGTATCTATTTTGATAAATTAACGGGTCAGAGGACCTGCATTTCATTTATTGTCAGTCGAGAAAATATCGTCGACCGTCCAGAACCGGCGAACGTTAAACTCTACGATTACTATCAATTAGAACTCTTCGTAACAACCGTAAGATATATATATATATATATATATATATACACACACACGCGCGCGCGCGCGCGCGCACACATATATAATATATTATAAAAATACGAAGCAAAATTATTTTATTTAGATAATTTCAATAATTGCTATTTTATTTTAGAGTTACAGTTTTTCTCAAGCCTGCAGTAGCGCCGGTGAAGATGATATACAGCCAATACCAAACCCCATGCCTGTGGAACCAAAATCTAATTACTCTAATCTGGAGGCCAATATATTTGCGTCAGAAGATTTAAAAACAACAGAAAAAATACCAAAAAATGTCGGGAAAGATAGTGAACGTTCAAAGCAAGAACTTGGCATATCAAGTACAAACAAACCTGAAATAATAGTTGTACGTACAAATCAATCTTTTGAACCAGATGACAAGGTTCTGGATATTGTAGAGGATATTTTATCAAGTGGACTGGAACCAAAAGTGATGAATGTGCCTTTTATAAAGAGTTCCAATATTTTTATCCATCCTGATGGTTTAGAAAACAGCGAAATATCTCGACATTCCAATAGAAATTCTATTAAGACTGAAGCACCTGAAAGTAAGTTCTCAAACAATTATTTTATGAATAGCATTAATACAATATACCATATTACCTCTAGTATTACACGAATCTGGAAGTGGTGAAGTACCAGACGAGACAAATATTAGACTGAACCCACTTTTTGTTGAAGTGGATCACGATCTAGAGATGCCCGAAGGAATAGAAGGGCCCTCAGGGGTATTCGTAAAACCTTCAGATGATTTTATTAAAGAGCAAAATAGCAAATCAGAAGTTTTAATAAATGAAGAAATATTATTACCCTTAAAAAATTCCAAAAAAATAATAGATTATTCACCAAGTCCAAAGGTATTTAATTATTTTTAAGAAGGATGCAAAATTTTCATACATATATGTAAACTTTATAATTAGGAATCTGAAAACTCCAAGGAAGGGATGGTAGTAGAACCGGAGCACTTTATACTTGATAGGAATCTATATACAACGCGTATGTATTTTTTAATAATTAACCTCGTTTTAAAAATCTTTCTGAGGAAAGTGTTTCATCACAAAAATATATTTCTCTAAAAATATTCAGCCCTTTCAGAACGCAAACCTTCCTGTCCAATATGTGCTGACACGTTACCAGCAGATATTCAAAATATATACTGCAACGCAAAGAGTATCGTAAAAGTAGCCATAAGAAGATGGCGTAAAGCTCGGCTATTATTAGACTTAATGGCACCTTTTTATCCAAAACGTTTACGTTCTACCATAGAGTTAAACATGGATCCAGATTGCTCCTGTTCGCCATTAGATAAGCGTGAGTAAGCAATAATATTAGTTAAGTAAAACGCCTGAATTATTTTTAACTATAATTTATGATAATTTTCAGCTGGTAGCTTTGGTCTTTTCATAAGCTCCGAAAATGGCAATCTAGCAACTCTTAGAAATCATGCTGAACAAAGAATTGATAAATTAATATCAATTTATGCATTACCAAATACACAAGGCCCACCTCCAGAAATAATGGCGGCTCGTTTAATTTGTAGACATCCTTTTAATAACTCTACTTCTGTGCCTGCCTTTAGGCAGACGGATACTCGAGAATTAAAAATGACATCAGTGTAGCTAAGAAAGAAGTACGTAAAGGAATATTGAACTCTACGGCAAAACTATTTTGCAACGGCCAAGCGGAGGTCAAGAAATTAATAACATATTTTATTAAAGAAAGAGACAAGTGAATATTTCATATATCTATTTTCATAATCAGCCACCGTTCTACGAGTTTATGACATACATTTATGTCAAAACCTTATCAATATTTCTATTTTGACCGTTCAATATGCAAAATGATGATAGCGTTCGTCCTTTTTAATAATTATATAATCATGAAAACGCATCAATCCCCTTAATGATAAATATTATAATACTCTCACCGTGCTAAAGATTTCTATTGATTATATTTTTTTTGTACGAATCGCACATGAGTTGTAAATAAAAAAGTATGGAGTTTTTCGTGATACACACACTTTAGGTATTTATTAAACTCCCATTAATCTATGAAAAAAAATTTTTGGATGTTTTTCATAAATAGAATTAATTTATCGTATCGCTATTTATTATCTTCAAATTTTTCCACTGCTACTGCAATAATTATTACAAATTAACAATCATCTTTAGACGGTAACTACATTAAATATTTTTTTATTAAGGCTATTACCAGTAGCTATTGTAATATTGGATTGAATGTCTATCGATTGTTGAAATTGAGTTTTATCTGTTGTAAATTACAATTGTGTATACGTTTCTGCTGCATATTTAGTTGTCTGTCCTCAAATTAATGACAGCAACGATAGACACGTGGATCGTTATTATTTGGAATTATTCTCGCAAAGTTCGAATATGTCTATCTCTCGCCTCACTCAATATTATTAAATTGCTAGTATATATTAAATAAAAAATATTATGACATTACTTGCTGTATAGGCTATATACCAATATACTTTGCAAGATTTTAACGATGGCTCCTGGACACCCGTGAACGAAAGAAACGTAGGTACGCAAGGTACAAAGCGGCACTAATCCTCGTTATTACATTTTGTTCGCCGTATGCATACGTCCCGGCTGTAATGTGTTTTATCTTGAGACAAATGAATACTTTAGAATTTCCAGGCCGAGACTTATAAAAAATTATTATAGAATTATTTCATTATGGAAATAATCGGGTACAAGACATGAGTCTCAATGACTTCTATTTCCAGAGAAAAAAGCAGAATTGATATTATTGGCGCATAAGCGTTCTGTGGTTCATAATTTTTTCTCAATATTATTCGAAGAGTGGGAGGGAAAAAACCGTAAAATATTAATAAAATAGAAAAGAAAAAGTCAAAATTCAAAATTGATACTCTTCTGAACGGCAAGAAGCATAGCTCCCACAGTCTTAATGTGACCAACGCTACGCCATTACATTTTACTATTTATCTTAGAAACACAAAGAAAATAGAGAAGAAAAACTTCGTACACGCGCGACGCTCTATAATACTTTTACCAACGATTTAAAAAAAGTTAACGCTAAACACTTTATCTCTGTTATCATACGAACAATGTTACCGTCAATTTTTAGACTCTTTAGATCACCCTCTATGAATTACTCTTCGTGTAGATAATAGTGCGTAAGGAGGTGGATGAATACGCCCGAAAAAAGATCCATAATCCGTTTTGTGCGCTTTACAAACGAATGCGAACGACAAAAAGCCAGTATTACGCGAGACAATAACTCCCTATAAATTCGAAATTTTTACTTTGTAGCGATACCCTAATACTTTAGGGAAACGATAAAAAAAATCGCTGGAAATATATGCGTTGTTGTTTGTATGAATTATTTTTAGCGTCCCGCTCTTCAAAGCCAATTGTGAGACGTGTTTTAATTCAGTCGAAGCTGTTAATTCACATTTATCAGCATATCTGGGCAGAGGATGATTATCCACATTCTATGAGGATTTTTTAACCTGGCACGAGGCATTGTAAATAATCCAGGAACTTGTAAGCTCTCAATATGGTAGCTCTTGTCGTCGAAGCTTAGTAAATCTTAGGCGCGGAACGATCGTTGATGGGTCCAGTTGTTTTACGAAGAGAGGTTCCACGACGTATCTGGTCCATTAAAGAGTCTCTGACTTGAAGTGGATCTACTATAGGGACTCTGTTCCCCATGATACGTCTTACACTGGCCGATCTGCTTGCATTGTTGCTACTTTGCTGTTGTTGTTGCTGTTGATGAGCAAGTTTAGCATTCAATGTTTCTAAAAATCCAGTGGACGTTTTTGAGTTTCTGTTGGATTGTTGTTGTTGCTGTTGTTGTTCAGCAGAATATTTCCTAGAGCACTTCGGGCTATTTCCAGCAGGATTATTGGCAGTGGTAGAGGTCGACGAGCTGCTTATTAACTTGGCACTCAGAACAGCCATGAAACTTTGGCCAACACCACTCGGACCTTGTCCTTGATTTATACCACACCCGGCAGAACCACCAGAAGATACGCGATCCTGAGAATTCGATCGTGTTGATGATGAACTAGAGCGTTCAACGGTGCAACGGGTTATCTGCAGAACTGTATTGTGTTGGGTGGTAGTACTGGTTTGATTTCCATATTGCTGAGAACTTGTACATTTACGTAGAAGAGACGGACTCGCCGGGGTGTGACGTAATTCCGTTAAGGTTCGTACGGTTTCCGATACGGATATTGACCTGAAAAAAATTCAACATTGCTCGTTTCAATTCCCTGTGGCAGCTTATTAATATTTAACGATCGTGTTATTATAAAATTCCCACAAATTAGATACATCAACAGGATATCAAAACACATAGTGGAGACAGGAAATGACTGAGACATTATTCTCAAATGCGTGACCCTTGATTTTTTTCACACATTCAAAATCATCCTTAATTTTCTGCCTGTCTCTCTTCATCCTAGATCAATTTCAAACACTCTCTACTCTTAAATAATATAATGGTTAAGAGTGACTCTGTGAACAATTATACTGTCATCTATGCAAAATATAACTCGGAAGTCCTTCGTATCCAGTTAACACTTAAAAGTACTTTGAAGTCAATGGCATTATATATGACAATTGTTTATGTACACGGCTGAGCAAAAGTGCCTTCCAAAATGATATCTACACTACTCTTTTACCCAAAAAGTACGTATAATTTGCGTTCTACATCTAATAAATGTATCTTCATAAATGGATAACTATTTAAAAAATGACAGCACTATATGTATATCCATTCAAGCAATTATATATTGCAAACCATATGCCACACAAGCTCGTTTATTTCGTTGCCCTGTATAAATAATTCTCTTACGCGATGACTTAATTCTCTCATTGATCCGAATGAATACAGATCATGTTATAAGCTATTTCGCAACACTGTAATGTTCAACAAACTTTAAGTATAAAATTGTTCAAACGGTTATATATAATAATCATATTTTATTAAATCCACCATCTCTAATTATGGCTTCATTAAATATATAGTCCGTCTACTAATAAAATATATTTTTAATATATTTTCCCTACGACTTTCAACGCATAAGAGTCCCTTAGTCCTCAAATTTATTCATGGATCTACTGTATTAAGTATATAGGAAGTATAGTAAGAAAGGTAAGATGTGAGGGAAAGGGCAGTTCTATTTGATAGATGAAATGCTGCAGCACTTTTTTTGGCGAAGAAGATAAGTTTGTATGTAATTTTGAAAAGCATTGTGCAATGCATCAAACTGATGAGGCGTCATAGACCGTACTTAACTTTCATTTTATTAAATGTCCGATTATCTAATCACCTTTGAACTCATTATTAGAATGAATTTACCTTTGCGGCGTCGGACTGGCTGTGGGGGAAGATCCTTCCAATAAAAATGCAGGAGGCGGTGGAAGATTTTCAACCTCATTGCAAGCAGTTTCACTACTATGTTCCTCATTGGGATTTGGAAGAGCATTATTGTAGGTGCCTCCGATTATAGTTGAAGTACGCCTCACTGGAGGCGCAGGTCTTGTTGCCTGTTGCATCGATCCTCTACGCGATAAAAAGGAAGACGGAGCTGCGTTCCAGCTGGCATCATTTTGATTATGTACAGAGTGAGAATGTGGAAGTGTCGTCTGACTTCCATAACCACTGCTAGACTCTAAGCTTGATTCGGACGTTAAGCTTCCGCCATCCTTTTCAGTACTATCAGTCTTGAATAAGAAAAAATTATACTTAATAAAGAAGAAGATTAAATAAAAATTCTCTAAAACAATTTTAAAATTGTCTACCTTGTCGGCTGTTGGCCCTGGTGCGTTACTCGGTGGAGGGGGAAGTGGTAGCTGCATTTCTTGAGCTCGACTAGCTGCCAAACTTGCCAATTCGTGCATGTTCACGTACATTGGTTGCTGATGTTGATGTGTTGCTAACTCTAAAAGATATAAATATGATAATATAAAAATATAAATTGAAGGTGCTATCTTTAGTGTAACTGGTACCTTTTGCTAAATGTGCACGCAAAGGAAGCTTCGGTTTCCCCCTAAGACTTCCAGGTATGTCAGTCTTTGCTGGAACGTTTGGCCGTTCCAAGCTGGAACAACGACTAGGAATAGGTGGCCTGTTTCCGCCGTTATTCCTACGTAACTGTATTCGGGTCAATTGTTGATTTGACGAGGAACATGAGGAGGATGATGATACGGGCGACGCTGGTTGACTATGACAACAGCCACTAACATCTCTATCAGGTGCTTGAAATGTATATACGCTGAGTGCTGGTCTATGATGTCCTTTCTCGTATGCTAAAATCAAAAGAATCTAAATGAAACACCAATTAAACTATTAAGTAACCTACTTCCAAAAATCGCTACGTTATTTAAAATCAGCTTTAAAATAGAAGCACATTGTCACAGCTATTTTAAACTGATTATCTCACATGATAATTTTCCATAACGATCTAAAGTAGCACAGCCTACACTATACTATTGTAGAACAGATAAATTTTTACTTACCAGAAGAAATTGTGTGAGGTCGTTCATTGACAGTACTCTGACTCTGCCTATCAAATTGAACCGATGTCTCCTGAAGATCAGGCCATGTGGAAGTAGTAATGGGTCTAGTAATGGTGCATCCCGTACTCTGATTGCTGTGCGAAGAGGCATTTGATACCTGGAAGAAAAATAAATCCCACTTAGATATAGGCAATACTCCTGCAACAATTATGAAATCGTGCAGTAGAAGCCAGTGCTAAAAACGTCAAAGAGATAATAGGATATACAATAAAACCTCTCAATAATGTAATACTTAAAACCAGCCATCAGGCAATATCGAAACTCCATACTTTTTTAAGTTACGTTTTACGTTTGTGCCAAGACCTTCTCCGTGAGTAAGTAAGCGTGATTCCGCATAAAACGAGGCAGAGTATAGAGAAACTAGCAATGGATCATTACGTTATTGTAAATTTTACGCAGTTGAAGGTTTCGTTATGTTTATAAGAGGTATTACTGTACATATAACAGAAATATATAACACCAGAGCCACTACCTTACCTGGTGCTCAGAAATTGGTTGAGTGTACAGAGTATCCTGAGAAGTAAACCCAGAGTCACGGGAGCTGCTGCCAGTTAAATGACGAAGAGTCATCATGCTGCTGACGCTGGAGGGCCTGACACCAACCGGCTACAACGAGTACAACATCGACTACTGCATACGTTCTCTAAGCTAAGATTCGTCCAGCATCCTTGCCAAGGACTAGAAACTAACGTACAGCGACTACAATGACAGTGCAGAGCTCAATGCGTATCAATTGCATAGCGATAAATGACAATGCATGCAGAGATTTGAAAAGAAAAATGTGAATAAAATACCCTGCCTTGTTAAATATTCTGCTTCTAAAGGGATGAAAATAACTATTTCTTTACCTGGGACAGAGATCTGTGCCATGGATGACCAGATGGACTTGGATGACTCTTGCAAGATCCACTGCTGCTACTTGTAAGAGAGCTAATAGAACACATGGAGCTTTTTCGTGATCCCAGGGACAAAGAAGGGCTAGATGGTGGTGTAGTCAAGGACCATTGAGTCGTGTCGCATCCTTTGATGTCAGTAATTACTTGCTCCGAAGCAGGTGGCAGATGATTCGGTGATGCGGCGTGTCTTTGTAATTGATCAGAAACTTCCTGAAGATGCGTCAATTCCATAAGCATCGCAATCTCTTCATCCTAAATATAATTTCAATATGAAAACTGTTAATACTCATGGTTTCTGGATGGAAGCCGCGTCAGTGTTCAGCTTCTTGTCGACGTTTCGCAAACGTTTCAGTCTGCATCATCAGGGCTAGGGGGCTCCGATACTGAATGTCCCTGTTGTCAGGAAGTCTTGATATACCTATGATCGCTCATGCGAATCAGTGCTTCAGCCAATCATAAGTTGTTTAGTTGATCAGCTGATCAATTGATTGGTTGAAGCACTGATCCGCATGAGCGATCATAGGTATATCAAGACTTCCTGACAACAGGGAGCTTCAGTATCGGAGCCCC
>JARQTJ010000706.1:66413-77825 GCA_030142635.1 Trachelus troglodyta
AATCCAGAACGTGGTTGGCTAAGAGCTATTCATTTTTCACATTCTCACAAAAACGGAAGTTCGTGATCGACCCCCAGCTGGCACTGATATGTCGGCGGAATAACATTTTTGCAGTGCTTGTACACTACATGCGCAATTCAATTCGAAAAGACAGCTGTGCGCTCGCCGGGTTAGCTCCGAATACAGGCGTTCGGATTCCAGTATGATTAGAGTTCAGTGATTGGGATTGAACTCCAAGTTAGCCGTGTTGCTAAATTGCTCGCTATGTGCCACATTACGCTCGATACATTGGCACGTTTGAAAATGGTGCTATGTAATATTAATCCATAGCGATGAAACGAGAGGGGAAGATTAGCACAGCACTGCGTAGCGCGCAATATCGCTTAGAATGCAACATCTGACCTATATTGTTAGGATATTCATCGAATTAGAGCTAATTGAAATCGAGATGATGAAGGTTGAGATAGGATGCTATCATTAAGACACCTTGCCATTCGTTGATTGCTTATTATTTTAGAATTGTATCAATGTTATTCACTTTTCTATCCTTTTAGGATTAACCATTTATTGAGTTCAATATGACTCTCCTTAAACTTCTTTAAGCTTTTATTAGGAAATTCATGTTAGTAAAATTGAATCCTTGCTGTATGGCTTTCTTTATTTAATCAGTACAAATACCGTTACTTCCTTAAGCTTGATATTATGGTATATAGAATAATGGTCAAGCTGAACTTGAATTCTTGAGAATAATCGGTTTCATCGATATTGTGGACAGTGTTGCTTTATTATCGACCTCGAAATATCGGCATGACCTTAAACATAAATGCGTTGCAGTTTATAATACAGAGAAAAAAGATAGACTAAAACAGGAGAATAACCAGAAATGCTTACCCAGCTGTAGCTCTATATACAATGCTAGCATTATTACTTGTATAGGAACATCACAGTCAGGCCCTTTCGACATCCACACCTGCATGAAAATTTATGTGGAGGATATATGACAATATACACTACTCTAGAATGCTGTTCAATAATTATGTGCAAACACATACCTGTTTCAATGTCTCTCCAGATTTATCCAGCTCACCGCGAATAGCATAGGCCACTGCCAGGTTGTAACGGAGTACAGCCTTACCAGTGGGAAGGCTAGTTGGATAATAAGCTATAAATTTAAAATATAAAAATTCACGTTATATAGAATATTGTCAGTATAAAATTCAAATATACCTTTGCAGCCTATTGGTGTTACAATAGTCTCTTCTGTTTTTTCCTTATCCTTATCCAAAGTTTCCAAAATGGGTAAATAGGTACTCAAATCTTGAATATTTTCTGGTTTGAGATACTCGATAGCTTCGTTAATCTTATCCATAAAAATCAAACTCTCAGCAGCATATAAATTTCCTAATAGTCTGTATGCTCCGGATAGCTTATTCATATTTAGTAAAGCCCTAGCATGCTCAAAAGCTATAACATAGTCTCCAAGACATAAGGACACATAAGCGCTAGCAGCCAGAACGCTGGCTTTTAAATTTATGACCTCGACCGCAGTTGCTTCAGATACTTGAGTTCCATGCTGTCCTCCTGGAGAATAAACTGTTCATTATTTACCAACGTAATTCCTCATGGTACTTTTACATAAACGATACTTCATATTTGATACCTAATGCATGGCCAGGAGTTAAGGACATGGAGACAGTCTGAGGTCCTGCTACAGGAGTCATAGGCAAATTCAATTCGTTATTAACTGGCAGTAAGAATAATGCATTCTTTAAACACAGCATGCCAAATTCTAACGTTGGTTGAGGTATGGCATAGGAGAGGCCCTCTGTATAATATTTTGTATCTTTTGAAAGAGAAGATGCCAATATTATCTTTCTATACAGTCCAGTACCCAGGACTTTCTGAACGAGATCCTTGCGACGTTTTGGAATATTAAAATCTATTTCATTAGACTGAAAATTATTAAAAAATTAAATACAGTAAGAAAGTATAGCATTCCGCTGATCATATAAATCATGATGTGCGTAAAATGAAATGCAAGATAAAATTGTATTGTATATAGAATTCATCAAAGGAATCTTTATGTATACTGACAGATTTGTGAGAGTGAATGCAACATTCTGCCATGCGCAACCAAAGCTTTGGGCTATTGTGCAATCCTTGTGCGGCTTCTGTAAAACAATCAAAGGCTTTTCCAGCCTGACCAGCGTGTAATAAGGATACACCTAAACTGTACATTAATTCGTAATGTCTATTGCCACCAAGAGTATATAAAGGTTGAGAGGATAATGGATCTGGAATAAAATGATTGGCTTTAATCAATATCGTTATCAACTTCATTCAATCATAATTAGAAGATATACCATTATCTTTTACTCGAACACTGTCCATGGCATTCTTATTTTCCTGTAATGCTTTTTGAAGGTAAAAACATGCCAAATTTGGCTTGCCCATTGAGTGATAAAGACATGCTATATTATTATAATACAAAACGGCTGCAGATTCACCACATGTTCTAGAAAATTAGTAAAACTTGTATACTATTTATTAAAATAAAGCCAATTACTAAAGCTCTCATACTTAAATTCCAGATTTTCTGTGGTGATTGAATTCATAAGCTTCATAGCCTTCTTACAGTTTCCACGCAGATATTCAAGATTGGCTTTTAGAAATATCGAGGATATATTCTGAAAAAATACCTTTGCATTGTAGGAAACAGAAATATTTCTAAAAAATATTGAATACTTACCACAGGTGTCCCCAAAGAAATTAATGTTTTCCATTCTCTTTTACATAATTTTAATTGATGCATCATGAGGTAAATTCTTGCCTTGCACTTAAGTAATTTTATTCTAAAGGCATCCGTTACTGCATCAGCACTACCTTTTTTTTGTTCCTTCAGTTCCATTATTGGTTTTATCGGACCTTCTTTATCTGTCACTGATATTTTGGATGAATCTGTTGATATAAACTGGCTTTCAATATAATTAAGTAGAGACAGTGCAGCATCCGGCTGATCAGTTACTATATGTAATTCTATTAAAAGCAAACAGACTTTATGGGCCAAACTCTCCTCTGAAAAATATAAATATATATCAATATAAATAGTAAATATAATTAAATTGGCTACACTTAAAATTAAATCTTACCCATAGGTTCAATAAAAGTGAATAATTTATTCATTAATTGCAAAGCAGCATTATACTGCTTAGTATGATAAAGTAAGACAGCTTCATTATACCGCATAACACATTTTTCAACATCATCCATAGCCTCAGGTGAATCTGTTATTGACATATGACCACATATTGCCTTCAAACTCTTTTTCATTAACTCTGTCTTTTTTAGGTCACTTTTATAATACTCAGCAACAACCTTATTGTGCATGACTTTAAGGTCTTTAGGTCTCAATGTCTCTAGCTTATTTAAATAGGATAAACACGCAGAATATGTACCCTTTTGAAATTCTATGAGAGCATTTTGAGCTAGATCACGCTCTTGCTCACTTAACACAGTAATACTTGTTTCTTTGCTGTGTGACTCCAAAGCTTCAGTCATTGTTATAAGAGTATTAGCTGTTTTCACTTTTTTTATATTATAAATATGATTATCCTGAAAAAAATTAAGTACTAATTAATAATTATATCTCTTTAGCAACCTCTGGGCAGATGAAATGGGTTAGATGCATCATATTCCAACCTTTAAAGCGTAAATACTCTCAGAATGATACAAAAATATAAGTAAATTTCATTCACCAATGACTAACTACTAGTTCATGGAAATATACGTAATTCAATTTCAATGGCGCACAATAAGTAACAGTTTACAGCTTCATCAAAAACCACCGCGTTATTTTCTGCTCTGTTCACTCAATTTGCAAAAATTTATATGCTGATAGGAATCACTATACGTCGGCGTAGTATAATATTGTATTTCAGAGAATATGAAAAATAACTATTAACTAAAAATTATCTTCGACAAAAAATTATTCTATGTACATTTTTAAAAAAATTTCAGAGATATGAAACAATGAACATGTATTTTTCCAAGCTATGTAACCAAATTTATTTTGCAGTAATTCGCATTAATCACTAAATAATTATCGACCGAAAATGCTTGATATACTTCTATCATGTTTTAATAAGTATTTAAAGTATCACTTTATTAAATATTTATCATACATATAATTATTATAGAACCTTTGGAAATTGCAAAAATGTGGGATTTGTAGGAACTTCGAGTTGCTAAGCAACCGTTAATATACGATGTTCATTGGTGGAAAGATTCGAGTTTCATCAAGTTTTCCGCTCATGTACCCAGATGTACCTATGCTTTTACAGGTTATACATCCGCTGTGTAATTATTTTTGAGAGCTATGAAAAGATACTACATCAGACATTCAAAAGAAAATAATTAAGGGGAGTTAGAAAGTTATCATATACGTAATATTTTCTCCATTATCTTCTTCTTCTTCTTATCTTCTTACGTATGTGAGCTTGCAATTTTTAAGAATTTTTAGACAAAGAATGTCCGTAGACGAAAGTCAACAAACTGAGGTCTTGACGCTTCCAATCTTTGATAATCAGGTATGACCATTGAATTTTCATTCATTTCTTTATTTGATTCTCTTTGAATATTCAGATCAGTCTACTGATTCAATACCTCCATTTTAACCCTCTGTAGACACACTACAATTTACGGTGTCCTACCGTTTTTTACCATACTTAGACTCGTCTAAAAATGTGAAAAAATTCAAAAAAAAAAAGAAATTTTTCAAAAAGTATAATTATTTAAACAATTGAAAAGTGCAATGTTTCGAGTGAAAATTTAAAACGTTTTTATGTTATTTATTATTATTTTAACATATTCTTATTACAATAATTTAAATAATTAAATAAAAAAGTTATAAAATGCATTCTTTATACACATAAATCTTGTGCTCTTCACATACCGGTTTCTTACACTTACAACAGCAATAGCTAGTTTATGAAATGAAATGTTATAAAATGTTTATAACAATTTTTTTTATTAGTCTAATTTATATATAAAATATGTACTTACTTTTGGAATTCGAAATAATGCACTTTTACAAAATTTTTTTTCACACTTTTATTCTTCCGTTGACACACATGGGTCTGTCGTGTCTGCTAAAGATTTTAATTGCTTGGTGACTCTCAATGAACTGAGGACCAAGGTCACCGTTTGGTACCTGAGTTCCCCTCCAACTACAATTTTTTACGTGGGCGTAAGAAACCAAAATATGGACTAACCGTTGAGAACTATCGATTTCTAGAAACGGCTGGACACCACAGACCCATGTGTGTCTACGGAGGATTAACTTATTTTCTAGATAACATACTTCTTGTGACATAATCACAGATGTCAGATAATATTTAGATCAAATATATATATACCAGAATTAATTATTAGATTAAATAATTTTAACTCTTATTTAACTTCCTTAGGACGATTCAATGTTGGAAGCAATGCAGAGTATTTCTTCAAAAAATGATGATGCTGCTAACTTTGATTATCTACATGAGTGTGTGAGCAGTCTTGAAAGTAAGGATTCTGGGGTAAACTTATCCCCAGAGTCTGTTAATGGATCAAGGTCTGACCTACAAGTGGAAAATTTTGATGAAAATTATGAGAATACTGATTCTGAAATATCTACTCTGAACATTAATTTTATTAAAATGGGAAATATGTTTGTACAATCTGATAACCTTGAAAATGGAGAAAAGCTGCATGGAGAAGATAATGACAATATAAAATATCACAATAAAAAATTTATATTTGATAATTACAATATAATTCTAGAAAATTCGGTAAATACTGAAAAAAGCTGTGATATTAAAATGAACAATGCAACTCTATGTATTATGGAAAACTCCATTGAAACATTAAAGGTCTTACATCCGGATATTACAAATTCTCTTTGTAATTCTAACAAAGAATCTGCATCACTATATCATGACTTTGGAGTTTCATCTTCATGTACCTTAACAGGTGTATTTCCTAAGGGACACAAATGTCAAAGTTTTGAAATCACAAGAAGTGAAAGTGATTTACAAGACTGTGAACAAATTGCAAAAAATGAATTGTATTCTGATACAGACTTAGAAAGAGAATCTGATTTTGATGGACAATCACTCAAGAACAAACAACAAATGAAGTTAGATGATTTAGATAATTTGCAAGAAGAAATAAAGACTTGTCCTCAGTGCCCAATGACATTCAGATACAAAAGACACTTAGACCGGCACTTAGAAGGACATCTAAAGAATAACTGTCCTCACTGTAGTGCAAAGTTTGCGCGACGTAAACACCTAGCTGTGCATCTATTTCGTGCTCACGGTGAAAAAGCAACGAAGTATCCTCATTTATGCGACGCATGTTCGCGCAGCTTCCCGAAGCGGATACTTCTGAATCGTCACAGAGCAAAACATCAATATGAAACTGGTAAAGTATGCTCAAACTGTGGTGAAATGTTAAAAACTCAAGCAGCAATCCGTGAACATATGGAGAGACATAATAATGAAAAGGAGTTCAAATGTGATCGATGCCCACAAGCCTTTAATGTGGAACAAACATATTTAATTCACGTTCAGAATCATGATACTCATAAATGTCCCCAGTGTGACGCATCATTTGCATCTAAAAAGAGGGCGAATGAGCATTTCAAATTAACTCATTCTACAAAACCAAAGGACCTTGAAATAGAGAAGAACGGTAAATCATTTTATTCTACAATCAAATAATTCCCGTTCATTTATAAAACTGGGTTTTCAGGTTTATATTATTGTGCTGAATGCCGTCACAGATTCATTAAGAAGGACAGTTATTTCCGTCATTTGCAAACTGCTCTTCATCTTAGTAAAGTCAATAATGAGGTTCCACTTGAAGGTATATTCAGCTGTCCTGTTTGTGCAAAAGAATTAACAACCCGAAGAGCTCGTGATCAACATATACGACGTGTACATAAAGATGAAAAAAAATTTTCATGCAATACATTTGGTTGCACTTTTAATTGCACTAATAAAAGTGACTTAGATAGGCACAGACAATTGCATGTAGAGATGAGAAATATTATTTGTGAACATTGTGGCAAGACTTTCACAAGTGTTAGCATTTTAAATGATCACGTGCTTTATGTGCACAATAAAGAGAGACAATTCATTTGCGAAGAATGTGGCAGAGCATTCAAGAGAAATAGTTTATTAAGTAGACACAAATTGTCACATCAGGAAGTTAGACCATTTGCTTGCAGCCAGTGCAGTGCTGCTTTTAAAAGATCCCATCATCTTACCCGACACATGGAGACTTGTCATAGAATTACTATGGAGAGGAAGAAAAAGGTAAGGAATGCAATAACATAAATAAATAATTACTATTAAGTACATAACCCCAATAAAGTAGTCTGAAACAATAATTATAATTTAGGTCGTAAAACTAATGAAAACTGAAGATGGTCAACTGGTACCTATAATAGAAAAGCCAAAGCAGCCAAAAGTTAAGAATATGAAGATGAAAAAGGAAGTTCAAGTGAATACCAATCCACATACTACAGTTTCTGTGGACAAGTCTTCCATTGTTAGTGAAATTGATGTAAAGTTTTCGTCTGCTGAATTGCAGCGTACACATTCCTTTTCAAGCACTGGAACTCTTACTGAGAGTTCAGGACTTTCAGTACAAATGTCTAATTTGTTACCTGCGGTGGATATGATGCCACAAATTGTGTCACTGGTGGATATCAATTCTGGTCAAGTTGTTACTGTGGAAGTTGCCAATCCAGACACATTACCTTTGAATGACCTGGTGGATCAATTTGAGACGAATTGTAATGAGATGCTGGGTTTATCAGGATATCAGGATTTGGGCTTCCAGAATGCAGACCAAAGTTACTACGATCATTCAAGTTACTCAGAATTACCACTGGAGAATGTATCGGAGTCTCCATTATTGCTGGACCCTAACGGTAGCAAAATGGACTCGCTGCCTACGATTGAAAATTACCTTACGCAGCCATTTCCACCATTTTTGAATCTTTAGATAAATGCCTTCGAATTATGAGATTATAAAAGTTTTAAAGATCTCCTTCTAACCTTTTTCTTTATAGGAAATGTAATTAGAGATCTAGTTTCTTGCACTTAATAACGGAGCTTATATGTATTTAAAGAATTTTCTAATATTATTTTTGTATCTGGAATCCCTACACTATTAAAAAGTGGTTCTCCTTTTTTTTAAAAGATTTTAAATAGAATTATAAGAATTGTGTAATAGGACATAATTCCATAGTATAATAGTAGAAAATCTATTTTGCAATGACGCTTCGCAGCAATGAAAGATGTTCAGTATTACTTATGTAAAAATGAACAGATTAATACATTTTTCTAAGAAATACTCTTACTACATTTTTATTGCCTTCCTCTAAACATATTTTCAGTCTTACGCATTTGTCAAATATGTATAGTACTTGCTGTTGTATATAGTTAAAGTATTGTTACATTGGATATCTTTAAGAGAATAAGATATATCTGAATTTTATTTTTTTAAATAAACATACAATAATTAAGCAAAACATTTCATGTCAGAGTTGTTGTAATATATGTCTGGAATGCCTGTTCTTCAAAATAAATACGTACTGAAATTCAACAAGTCCTTAAACGGAAATTATAACAAACATAAAAAATTTCATGTTCAAGAGCTGTACGAATGTTTCTGATAAAAATAAATATTAACAATTACAAAAAATAGAAGACAAATGCAACATCATCAGTCATAAAATACAACAAGTTATATCATTAATGGTTGATTGAGCCACAAATTTGAAAGAGCAAATCACACTGTAGTACAATTAATAAGATGGAATTTTCTCTTTTTTTCTTCAATCTCTTGAATAGTTACTTTGGAAATGTCATTTAAAACGTTTAAAATCGAATAACTTCCCACTTATGAATTAATTCAAATATTAACATACATTATCGTAAATTTAAAGGAATCAAATAATGGTCAGGAACAAGACAGGTTATGCTATACAGATATTCCCCGATCATTTCTTGAATCCCGTCATCTTTTGTTTTGTTTTAATTGGCTCACGAAGTATATCTGTAGGCGAAGATGCCCACAAGAGCTACAGCTGTTCCACCAATAAGACTCCACGCGACTTTTGCCACATTCTTATTTTTACTTTCAGTTATAGTTTTCTTAAATTCCACACCATTTGCCTTATTTGTGCCTAACATCTTACGATAAAGATTTTTCTCCCGATGTGCATCCTTTGCATTTTTTTTCTGCAGAATTACTAATTCCTGTTGTATCTCTTTTGATTCAGGATCTAATTTTGCTGCTTGGTGCAATACTGCATAAGCTTGAGCGTGCTCTCCTCGTAGGTGTAAAATTTTTCCTTTAAAAAAAAGTAATAATACATTTATCTCTTTGTAGAATTGATTACAAAGATAGATGATGCTGTGTTCTTCTGAGGTTACCTTTTCTGAATAGAGCTTTTACATTTTGTGGTTGACATCTCAAAACGTTTTCCACACTTCTTTGGGCCGAATCATAAGCGTCGCATTTCATTTGAGCTGCAGCCAAATTATTATAGACTTTGATTCTATCTTCTAGAAGACCTTGCAAGTCAGCATCACTTGCAAATTGATCACCTTCCTTCTCTTGGTAATTAATTCCAACGTTTGTATCATCCAAATACTCTAATGCTCTTCGATAGCATTGAATAGCTAGTGTAGGCTCATTACGCATGTACCACCAATTTCCACGTTCTCGTTTCTTGTTTCTAATTTCAAATTTATCAATATATTTTTAATTTGCTTCTTGATGTATATATAATAAATATTAGGAGTAATACATACCCAATTTCTTGTCTTTGGTGTACTGAGAGCTGATCTAGATCTACTTCAAGTTCTATTGCTTTTAGTTCCACAGTATACAAGATTTTAGCACTACCTGGGATATTTGGTTTATTTCCAATGTCTCCATAACCAAATCTTGGGCCCACCTCAACCTCAGCAATCTCACCAACATTCATCAATGCAATTGCTAAGTCTAAACCCTGTGTGAATAATATTAGCATATACAAATTCTATAAACACCAGAATATTATGCCAATTATTATAGATAATCTGCATCAAACCTGAATAACTTCAACATCTCCAAGTTGTATCGTTAATTCTTCATACTCTTCAACAATAGTACCATCTTCCAATTTCCCAATAATTTTCAAAGTGCATATGTCTGATGCATTTGGTCGATTGCCGTTCTCACCTAATTTTATAATTTTTCTACGTAACTGTCCATTCATAAGTATATCAATCCATTCATTTTCCACTGGGTCCTTCAGGTCAACATTTTTCATTGGATCTTTTGGGTCAGTATCAAAGTTTAATTCATTTTGAATAAAATCAGCTTGAGTACTTCCAGGTTGTACTGGGATATCTTCCATGTTTATGAAATAGATTTACTGTAATACTAAAGACATTATATCATATTACCATAGTATATTAATTTTATATTAGCAATTGACTATTTTACAATTATTAATTGTAAAAAAAGATACTTCCAAACTGTAATTTATCCCTAACACATTTTCACTATAGTCAACACTAATGAGAATTTCTATTATAAGTTTCTTTTCTCATAATATGCTACTAGAATTGCACTTTACTTACAAAAATTGTTTAAACAATAAATCGACACTGAATAAAAACCATATATATAATTATCAATTGAACACAATTGCAATTTTCTGGACAATTTGATACAACAGAATGTGAGGAAAACAATTTTTATTACGCCTTTTATAAAAGGCCAACTCTAATAAGACTGCGCTAAATAATATACCAATAAAAAATATTCAGTGAATGCATATAATATTCAGTAGAAATATGCAGACTCATTTGCTATTGAGAAATTTGATGACTAATACATACAAGACTATAATTTGTAGCCAGTGAAAACATAAAAAAAAGTATTAAATATACCCTAATCAAGTACCTTAGCCACTTGACAATTAGCAGGAAGTTAATAAAAATTCGTAGATGATCTAGAAAGTTTTAACGATGATTTGTAATAAGTACCGAAAATGTCGAAACACACAATCGACAGCTTGAAGTTGACTGCAATTGCAAAAAACGATAATCGATGAGAGGTCATGATCGTTGCCACTAAGTAATTGTTTTCGCGGCAGATTCGACTGCGTGAATCTGGCGAAGTGGGTTCGTTAGCCACCAAAGCTCTGATGAGCACTCCAACGGTGTTCAATCTTCTGTATTAAAGTCGATATCTGGGGGCTTCTTACGGTTTTCGAAGGAATATACTTACCAGAGATGAGTAGGGAGATTGCCAATGAGCCTGTTTTTGGTGGTCGCAATTTTTCTCTGGTTTCGGCGCGCCACC
>JARQTJ010000707.1:0-25646 GCA_030142635.1 Trachelus troglodyta
CTTGATTATTAGGACCAGTTACTGGCACATGTCCCCCATTGGGGATACAGCCATAAGGAAAGGAAGGAAGGAAGGAGGGACTCTAGAGTAGGGAGCAGTAGGAAGATGCACAACGCTACGGTCTTAGGCGATACCAAAATCATGGGCGAGTCTGGATGCAGGATTTTGTGATCATCGCCTCCAACGACAATGCGAATTCCGTCGTAGCCGAGTTAAACGTGAACACGAACGCGTAGCTTGGCGGGCAGAGGTTCTCCGGTACTCACCGCTGGTTCCCAAAGCAACCCTTAGAACGAGACCGGGACTGACTGAGATCTATAGAACTTCTAAAGAACTATTGAAAAAGCCTATTGTTGAAACATTTTAAAGACATTTTTAAGAAAGTGCAGTGTCAACTTGACACCCGTGTAGCACCTCAATTTTTACTAAATATTATTGGATCTTGAGTTATTTTCAAAATTTATTCAAAATATAAAATTGAGGCTTAATCGAAATCTCGCAGAATATACGGAGTAGATAAAAATTAAATTGAAATTGTAGAATTTCGAAAATAAATTACGTTCAAATTGAACTATTAATAAATTAGGTGTTCGGAACATTAAAATAATTAATTAAATGAATAAAGTAAAATATTAACACTTAGAAATCGAAAATTCTGGCCAAGCATATTTCGAAGTACTGGAAGTTGCCCAAAATTGTGTGCGCGCAAATTCGTCGCGCAGGAATCGGCGAGTGGGAGCAGGCGGATGGTGGGGGGAGCGCTCGAGGCATTGTCCGGACTCGGAGCGCTCATTCTTCCTCGAGCCGGTCTCCTATACTGGTCTCTTGGAATTCACCTCTCTTATCCATTTCCAACCTTCTTCTTCTTCTATATTTATTTCTTCATTACATCCTTATTTCTTTATATATCATTCTTTACTTTCTGATTTTTCTCTTTCGTTATTTCTTCTCTACTTTTATACCCCTATTCCACACTTCTAATTTTTAACTTCTTTACTTCTATCTTCCCTTCTGTCTTCTTGTTTCACTTTGTTCCCTCTCACTTTCCATTGTGCTTGTTTCACTTGTACTATTCCTTTGGTCGGGTCGAGCATATTTATTCGAGTAGTTATATAGGGTGTTTCTTAAGCCCCGGACAAGAGACATACCGTTAGATCCAGCGTGAAAAAATAAAAATAGTGGCGTCAACAAAATTGAAAATTTTTAATTAGTTTATTAATTATTACGGGTTAAAGTTAGCCAATCATAAGCGCTTGAGAAACTAGTAACTACTTCTCAGTCTCCTCCCACTGGGGACAGCCAATCATTTATTTCCCCACAATAACAGTGACCGGTGGATACGTAAGCTATTTACGTAAATAAACAAAAGAGTAACGCAAATAAACAAAAAAATAATGCAAATTGTTATATTTTAGCTTTTCTTTGAACAGACATCTTGCAATTAGATATTGGCCAGAAGATACGTTTTGCGTTATTCCTTTGTTTATTTACGTTATACTTTTGTTTATTTCTTCCTCTCATCGCTGTATTCTAGTGTAATTAGTCTATCATGAGCCAGAATGGAATACACTGCTTGCGAGTATCGCGATATGCGACTATGCTTGGGTATCTTCTGGCCAATATCTAAGTGCAATAATAATATCTAATATCAGTATCTAATCCATAGCTTTTTGATAATTCCGTCATCCTGGTATATATTGGAATTAGATAAGATATCCACTCCGTCACTCATTTAAGGCAACCCGCTACGTACACCTATTGTAGCTCTTCCGCCCTCCATGTTCCCCTCTTCCATTGCAGAAATAGAAGCTAGCGGGAACCACCGGTCGAGAGGACTTCCGGTATGTTAAGAAAAAGGCTCGGTGGATCGAATCGATACCAGTAGGCCCCTGGGGCACAAAATATAATTGTTACATCGATGCCATCAGACTATAGCGACGTAGGGAATAAGTTTTTCGTGAAGAAATAAGTTTTTCTGTTACAGTACATACAGGTAGGATTTTTAACCCGAAGCAAGTCCAGTGAGTAAACCACCTTATTAAGTCCCAACTTCCAGCGTGTTAAACGATGGGGAAGATATTCTGAGATTTAATAAAAATATCAAGAGACTCGGTAGAGTCTCGCTAATTAAGTATTTTAATAGTGACATATACAAAATTCATTTTCTCATCTGCTATCAGACTTCCTTGACCTCTCCTCCATTCCTTTTTTCTATTTTTCAAATAGTCAGTGTACTATTATATTGCTTTACTTATATATAAGGTTCCTACAAAAAATACATTATATTTATAAGCAACTTACATTGTTCTTACAATAATTCAACGTATGCACACAACATTGCTTAGACCAGATTTATCATTGCAGTCGAGTCTCGCACAAATTAAAATCACGGATCTAGCCCGATCGTATACTTAACAGTTTTTCCATTGGCACTGCTCCTCATTGGAAGAGGCAGCCATAAGGAAAAGAAGGAAGGCAAATTTTTTCCCTTCTATCCCCACTTCGTTCCTAAATTCATAACTTTGAGTGGTTGCGCCATGCTATTGAAAGCTTAGTCCGTGGTTACTACGCCAGTGAATAATATGGAGTAGAGGGGATCTCGAAGAATTTAACACCGAGGATACTAATCCGAGTGATTGATCATTGTCTTTTTTCAATTTTTATGAGAACATTAACATTTGAGAATTTAACTAATGCTAGATTCGACTGCATTTAATCTATCGTTTACCTAATATTTATGCTTTTTGCAATTCGGTGAATTTCTTTTCTTGTTATTTATTAGAAATGCAATTTAACTCGTGATGAAGAAATAATTCAACAAATATTTACTACGAGAGTTACAATAATGATAAAAAAGGAATAATTATAATTAGTCATAATGAAATGTATAAATTAATTTTCTTAAGTAATGATATCGTTAAAATTAATAACAATAATAATGATAATATTAATATTATATATGTAATGATCAATTCGTTAACCAATTTTGGATTAAATAAGGTTGACGCAAAAACGAACAGTAATCAAGCATACAAAATCAAAATGTAAAAAAAAATGATCGAAACTGACCACCATAGTTCACGATCATGACTTATTAAGCAACCTTAGAAACAAGTTGTAACTGTATACCATAAAAGTTACTCGTCTTCCATTTTCTATTTCTTCATTAGAGACACGATATTATCGTTTTAACAATCTTTCACGTTTGATCACATTCATGACGTTGGCAAAATAGAGATTACCACTTTCAGATTAATGGGAATCACAGAATAAAACATGTTGAATGAGAATATTCAATTAGATTCCGTCCTTTTATTTACCGGAGAAAAGGATAAAAAATAAACTAAGTAACAAAACAGCGTACAATGTGATTGTTTTGAAAAGAAAACTTGCCTCCGTCTATACGAATCATTCTACGATTATTTATGTACAAGTGCCTTTGCATTGCGTGATACCTTCACCAAAATTTATTTTTGATTTAGTCGTCGTGCATTTCTATTCAAATTCATAACGCAGCTTTAAACGCATTGTTCCGTAGCTTTTACGCTCGAAATTATAACCTTAAGAAAGCAATTGTGTTTTTTATCACATTTTTATTTTTTAATGAACCGTCCTGGTCGTTTTTGATACTTAATTTAGCACGATGCGATCTTTATGTGAATTTCACATTTTTTAAATCCAAAAAAGCAACAATATTTTACACAAATTAAGTTGTAAGTCACGGGCGACATGTATAACTAATTTTTTAGAAATGAGTGCTGGTATAAGAACATTATACGTTGTAAGTTATATAATTTTAATATAATATATAGACTCGTTAAAACATAATGACATACTCAGCATCGAAAGCGACCTCAATTTCGAGCGTTTGAGTATAGAATATTCTAGGCATGTCATGGCATAAACTTTGAGTACAGATTCATTTCATAATGAATTAAGAATATTTAGTCAAGCAACGTAGATCGTAGGAGTGGACGAGACGGAGTCAGAGGCGCTTGTGATGGTGGTGCTGCTGTTTGTAATAATATTAAGGTTGGTGGAAACTCCAACAGGACTAACGAGGAAACCTTTGATGGTATTTTCCTCCGATTTTGTTCGCTTTGCGATATGCTATTCTCCATCGAAATTGAACTGACACGTGTTCTTTTTTCATCGATGGAAAAACGGTTTCAGGAGGTGAAATCAACTGCCAGAGTAGGGTACCTGCAGGGCTGGTTTCAAAGTTTCGCATATTTTCAGTTGAGATATTTGAATGAAATCAATTGGGGAATAATGCTCATTGTGAATTATGAAAAATTCTTTGTGTTCGATTCTGATGGGGTGAATTGCTTAACATTTAATAGGGGTTGAAAAGTTCAAAATTGTTCAAAAAAATTTATCGATCGGATTTTAATGAAAGCAACTGCATTTAAAAGAGCTCAAAAAATTAGGAGATAGATCTCTACGTTTTTCGGGAAAACATCGTTGAAGGGTTGAACTACCCCTTTGTATATGTAACCCATGTCCCATTAAGACCGCATTATATTGCTTTAATTTGCCTTTCCAATTGTTGCAAAGTACTTTTTTGTGTTAATTAAAGAACTTAACCCTTTCAATAACGTTTGGTTGCACTTATTACACAAACGACCCCTTTGTATTCTGACCCCTCCCTCGGCGGGATTTCTCGTAGGCTCGTGAAGTTTTGCGTAGTTATGTATTCTAAGGGTTTTGGAGGCTGCTGAAATCGAGATTTCTACTTCAAATTTTTTAATTTAGAAACGCCCATAGACGATGGGGAAATACAATTAAAAAATAGTTTTGAAAGTATATTATTAAATGCAATGGATAATATACAGGCGTAAAAACAGTACAAGAAACTTCTGTAGATTTTCAAGAACCATACAAAGACATAGAAATGCTAATAGGAGAAGATGAAAAATGAGCACATGCAATTCAAGAATGACAACCTCCACCAGACACACGTATAACTGATGAAGAAGAATTGTCATACGAGTATGAATCGAGAGCAATTGACTATTGGCGATCTGGAATGAAAAAAAATTTGAGTATAGAGATCGTTAGACAGAAGTTTAAGAAAGTGAAATCTGTTTGACACGTTGGGCTCATTATTTAAAGAAAGGTGGTACGTATAAGCAAAAAATAGCTATAACTTGTGACTATACATTACAAAACTTTAAGTCTGCTATCGATGCTGATTTAGCAGTCCATGATAATGATTTACAAAGGTAGGCCTTACAAGCACAAAAAGAACTGGACCATGAATACTTTCAGTTCAAACTATCTGAATCTTAGATACTGTTATTCAAAAATACCCATCGTATTGTATAAAGAAAAGTTATTAAATTTATGACCAAGAAAACAATTAAAAATGCAAAAACCTTAAGAGAATAATCTGAAAAATGTTTACACGATGTAAAGCAAATTATACAAAAATATAGTTTATCGAATGAATTTAATTCAGACCACAGTGGTTTTCAATTAGAGATGCATTTTGCAAGAACTTTAGGACTGGAAGGGGAAAAGCAAGTGGAATGTCTTGTACAGTCAGTTTCTTTTACCATTCACAGTTATACCATTCAGCCAATTATATCAGCTGATGGAAGGCTGCTTCCTCCTCTTTTTTCAGTGATGATGGTATTTTTGGTCCGATAGTAGAATAGACATTGTTTAGGCCAGATAATGCATGCATAGCAGTATCAAAGTCTGGCAATCTTACTTCAGGTATAAATAGATTATTATAAATTCCACCATTATTAGCCTTATGCGTGTCAGAGAATAGTATATGCAAAGAATATATTGTATTTTATATTTTCATAACACTTCAAAATGTGGTTGCACCATGTTTTTTCAACAACGTTGGTTCCAAGCTTGTACTGCTTAGTGACTCATGGAGTGGTCATTGCTCTGTGACTGTACATAACGCAACACCTTCGAGTAAAGAAGTTATAGTAAAGGTAAGTTATAGTAAATAATAACCTAAGGGTACAATTGGAAAGATTCAACCCCTCGTTAATGTTGCGGTTATTCGCTGTTCATGGTGTAAAAAATCATTGTGTTTTGAACATTTCTTTGATTCTGAAAATCAAATTCCAGCACCTACCAAAACCCTTGGAATAGAAAACTTCGCAAAACTCCGCGAGCGTACGAGAAATGACGCCGAGGGGGTCAGAATATGAATGGGTGGTTTTATGTAAAAAATGAAACTAAACGTTTTTGAAAGAATTAAGCTCCTCGATTAACACATTAAAAAAGCTTTATCACACATACATAGGAGTAGGTCAACTCTCCAATCATGTTTTTCCGAAAAAAGCAAAGATCTATCCCCAACTTTGTTGAAGTTTTTTAAATGCAATTGGTTTCATTAAAATTCGATCGATAGTTTTCTTTTATAACAATTTTGAACTTTTTAACCGCTATAAATTTTAAGAAATTTACCCCGTTGGAACCGAACAAAATGCATTTTTTATAATTCTCCATGACTATTATTCTCAAATTGGTTTCATTTAAATATATCGTCTGGAAATATGAAAAACTTTGAAAATCGCCCTAAAAGTACCCAACTTTGGGGGTTGATTCCCCTCAAACCACTTTTCTGTCAATAAAAAACACGCGTCACTTAGATTATGATAGAGAATAACATATCTTAAAACGAACTAACTCAGAGGAGGACACCTCGCAAGGTTTCCTTATAAGTAACGGACAGAGCCCCAACTTGGCAAATATACAAATAAAGCTTTGTGATACATTTCTAATGTTGAGAATAATTTCTCCAACTCCACAAAGATAATCTTTAGTCTAAGTCGCTCCTTTTCGTTCAATGTGTGAATTGCTTGATCCTACATTCGTCGATTTTCTCTGAATTAAAATGAAAATATCAAAGAAAATACCATGACCGACTAGCTAACTCATACTGATTCGATAACATGTTTTCAAACGTGAACAAATTATCGAGCGATAGTGTATAAAGAGCCATTGATATTAGGGAGCCACTTATCTAAGATTACCTGTTTAATTATTAGTCTTAAAAGAAGTAACATCCCGAAATCTTTTTATTTCTATGTGAATACCAAGCGAGCGTCGAGGGCGAACCCGACTCAAGGCCTTTTTCTTCAGTGTATTTCTCATAGATTTGAGTGCTTTATATTCTAATATTTCATTCCTGAGTATGTTTGCGTAGTTGTTCATCCAGACCAAATTTCAAAGCTCTCAGGTACAAAACAGCGAATCATATAATCACAAAACTGACGAAAGCCTGGATTCAACGCCTGTCTCTCGATGAAGCTCGAATTTCGCAATTCAATTGCAAAAAGACACTTTACGTGATGAGTTTTACGGTTCAAGATGTCGTACAACGCTTAAAGAAATATCAATATATTCAGGCAGCTGCGTACCACTATATTAAAACAATTTTTCCAACATTCGCTCCATTAATTCGCTACCTGATCCTTATCCTTAATTCTACATATTGACTGATTTCCGAAAGAACTTAAATATCTAATTTATTAAATTAATCACTGTTCACCCTCTACCGTTAATGATATTCATTTATATTCATTAGTCCTGTTACTTATTTTGTATAGTTAATTATACATTTGTCTAGTCTTACATTTCTTAAGGCAGGAATTTTATATATCTTATTTACAAGGTTTCATTCATTAAGTCTCATCTATTTTGCTTCGGCCTTTTTGAAGCTTGTGTTGAACAAAGAGAAAAAATTACTCGTGCTGTGTTTCGCAAAGAAACAAGTAAAACTCCATCCACTTTTCTTTTAAAAAAGAACAGTGAGACACACGGAGTCGCTCATTCTTGAGCAATGTTTGATGCTGTACTTACAATTAGATACCTAACTATCTAAAAATGTTTGCATGCCCGAACCAAACCCATTGAGATTCCTTTCGAGATTACATCTCTCAACTTGTTTTATCGAGCGTAAAAGTAATTTAGAAAAATGAAATAAGCGACGATAATATAAAAATAGATAATGAAAGTATAACAAGGCATCATACCTCAGACATGAGTTGAATATTCCTTTAACAACAAATAGCTGAAAAAGTTTTAAATACGCATGAAAGAAATCTCAAAAAATAAAATAGTTTACACTCTATCGTTTCAAGTAATATGCTTAATCGGATGTAAAATTTTCGCTTGAAATAATTACTTTTAGCGTAAAGCGCAGAAAAATACTGGTAAACGCGTTGTGTGTAACATGAAAACGTTTGAAGGAGATCATATGAAATTGAAAGCTGTCATCTCGAAAAAATTTCTTTTTTAGTACCCGCATTGTTTGCTTTAAAAAATGTATTTCTTAATGATATTGATTTTTCACAATTGCTAGTAGCTCGTCCAGCCTGAATTTGTGACAAATTATATTTGGAATTGGGATATATCCTGTCCAAGAAACGACAGAAAGAGAATAAACGAAACATGTGAGTGAATACATGACTCAAGATAAAAATGTTAAACTTGAATATCATTTGTAGATGCTCCATCTTTAAAAAAATGTTACAGTATTGTAAAAAATGATATGCACGAAACATGATATGAATATCACGTTAAGAAATATATATATATATATATATACATATATATATCGTAATTTTCATTGTGGCATGTTTCATTCATTCACTTGCCAATCCATTTACAATCAGATACTCGCAAAAAATGGTGTGCAATTTGTCATTACATAAAACCTCGCGTTTATCATGTATCTAACAGATACTGACAGAAACACCACTTGAGTTTTTAACACTGAAGACTCCCATTAGTAATCAATATCGATCGTCAAGCTTTTATATTCCATTTTTCTCTGTACTAAACTTAAGATTGTCTCCAACGTAAGACTGGTCTATAACTGTTGACCGATAAGATTCCATCTATCCTTCAAAGTCAATCCTATATTCCTTTTAAAAATAATTTGTCACATATTAATGTGTTTTGAATTCATTATGTCTATATGATAATCATTCCTAATGTGAAGCGATCATTAGACGCGTGGATCACAAGATTCCGTATTGCCATTGGACTTAACCTCGACTTTTGGTTCTTCGGAGGTCAAAGCTGGTGGTCTTGTATCGGAGGCTTCCATGGATTCCTTTGATTGAGTATTGACTTCTAACGAATCTTGTGTATTATTAGAGGATTCGGTTTCTTCAAGATTTGTGGATTTCGTCGGATCTGTTGGCGACGAAATAGAGGAAGGTGTCGGAGCTTCACTGCTTGGAGAAGTCGTATCACCTTCACCAAGATTGTGATGATGAGGCTTTTCTTCAAATACTACAAACATAAAAGAACAGAAACGCATGAGCCAAGAACTTCATATTGCACTTTATACCATTCAAGCGCGAAAGCAAAGAAATTTGTAGTTATATCATTGTATTTACTATCGATAATAATTCTTTACACACACGCAGGCGACATACTGCTGTTAAGTGTAATAATGAAGAGCAGCAAAAGGAATAATACATACATCTTAGAACATATAAGCCTAATATATACAGTATGAAGAATCCCCTAATAATTTACAAGAGATTACTAGGTGCATTAGATTGGAATATTTTTTAAAATCATGATCTCTGAAAAATTATGTCATTCATAATATTATAAAACAACTATTAGCATTTCTATGATTCATGTATGAACAATTGTGTCTTGTAATGAGCAATGATGTACGTGAAAAACTTACACTTGTCAAGGCTGATAATGGATCCTATAACTTCATTAACAGTTAAGGTTGGTCCTTGATCTTCCATCTGTCTCCTCCTCCTGACGAGCCACCAATCGACCAAGAATAAGGCCAAAGCAAGAATTTTAATACCTGCGCACAGTCCCACGTATCTAAAAAAGACAATTTATATAATATAAAAGTTTCTAGTTTGCACATTGAGCTTTCTAATTCTTATACCACTAACGTACCTATATCTGAATTGCTCAATATCGTACAATAAACAGCGACCACCTTTCTCGCCGCAGGTACTTTTCCAAAGTAGGCACGTTGAATCAATCAAGTTACCGAAAAGTATTGGCGCTGGTATATAACCAAATAATCTGAAGATCACAAATTGCATACCAAGAGCGAAAGATCTTTCTTCCTCGGAAACGGACCTACAAAGATATCAAATAAACTGTAATTATTTTTAAAATTAAACAAATTTTTTAAATAATTTACACCCATAAAGTTTTACATATTATTTTCACTATTAAGATTATTTCTATTTCGAACAATTATTGCTTATCTTTATGTATTTATTATGGTAAAACTTTAAAATACTTTCTCTAAATAATTTATAAATCTTCGTAGTATAAATGCTTATGTTATTGATAGATGATCAAATATATCGTATTATGATAAAGAAAATAAATAATGAATAGTTTTCGTGAAATCATATGCAATATGTAACTGCATGTTCGAAGAACGTGAGCAAGTCAATTCTTTGACGATACATACCGTAGTACTATCATGAGTAATGGCATCTGAGTTACAGCAACAATAAAGGTCATAAAAAAGAGAAGAATGAGGAACGGAAATATCGTTCGGCATGGAGAAGTACATGGACCTGCCGTAGCAACAGGAACAACTGTAACCTCAGCAAACTCGGGAGCAACTGGTGGTAGCATTGTTAGGTTGCCATGTATACCTGGTTTGTTATGAAAATTGGTATTAAGTATTTGTATATTCTAATTAAAAATTGACACGTGAAAAGTTATTGCATTGTACTTTCTTTCGCCGACGATTTCCTCAGCGTTAAATATTGACCGATTTAATTTGGAAAATAAAATTTTAGATTCAGAACGATGTAGACGCATGGAGGGTAACACAGATAATACATAACACTGATTACATTCAAAGAAAGCAAAGCCAAGTAAGATTCAATGCAAGCCTTTCTGGCGTAAAGAATAAATACTCACAAGCACAATTTGTGAAATTTGATTCGGAACTAAACGCGGTGCAGCCAGCATGACAAGGACTGAAATATGTAAGTCCATTGTTTCCGCACACAGGCTCGACGTCAGTCATTCGACACTCACAGCCAAAATTGCAAGCGGCAGTGAGATTCACTTGAAACGGTTCAGGCCCCTTGGTACTGCTATTATAGTAAGGAATAGTAGTGCCAGCCATTTTGACGTTGTCGCATCCCAAGAAGAACAGGAGTCCGTAACACACCAGACAGATGATATTTGAAACCAGCACAAATTGAACAGCACCTTTAGGCCTTAATTCTAGACGTTTGAGCAGACAACCGCCAAAGAATATACCGATGCAAGCACCAGGAATGGCAATTGAGCCGGTGAATATGCTTGCTTGGCTCTTTCCTAGGCTGAACTGTGTCTCTAAATACTTTGGCAGGAAAACGACGAATCCAGAGACAATTACCAACTCCATGCAAGCACCCAGGCACGTTATCACATATACAGGATTGCATACCAACCGCCACATACTGCGTGGTATATCTGAAAACATATAAGTATATGCATTAAAATCTTCAACAAAATAAAATGATGAAGTACTTATATTTTTATCGAAATATTCATTGGCATTGCCAACTCCATCAATGACAGGAAATGTAAAAAATATTATCAACACATTCTGCAGACAGCTATGAGACGCCTGCTACCTTCGTGCTACTGTACATAATAATGTATTTTCCTTGTCGTATCTCGATTTCTAAATAATAGAATACTTAACTTCAACATTTAAATAATAATTAATGCATTTATTAATTAATATTATTTTTAAAAGACACATTACTGGTTCCCAAATATACGAAGTGTAGTTAAAACATTCATAATAAGTTGCTCAAAATGTATTGCTATTACTCGACGCAAACTGTTGATTATGTATAGCATCGTTTATTGTGATCTCTTGTTATCTCATTGAATTATCAATAGGGTTAAATAAATAATGTAGCAAATTAGGAAAAAAGAAGATCAATTAGTTCAGGGGAAAATGCTATAAGCTGCAAATCTAAACCAATCAAACTAATTATTGAATTTGTCTTTATTATTATAGCCACGTGGATCTTATCCGAGATTGGACAATAAGTCAAGGCAGCCGAAAGTGTAAGGCGCTGCGTATGTATAGGGGACGATACGAAGTTGCACCCAATGATGTTTTCTTTTAAAATGACAACAGCATTCATTACGCCTTTGTGAGTTTTCAACTATTCACAGATGCCATTTGGGTTGAGTGTTGAAACTGGGTGATTCCACAAGTTTGAAAGTGAGGTATTAGTACCGAAGATTAGGTCCGGAGATGTTACAGTATATATGGATGATATTAGAATAGCAACTGCGACGATCGAACGTCATCTGGAAGTATTGAAAGAAATGTTTAGATTGGTCCCTACCGCATGCTGGTGTGGAAACGTGTATAAAAAATATAGTATATATTATACTTATGACAAGAAAAACAAGGACACTTATATTTAATAGCATTAATTAATGTTCAAATATTTAAATTAATATTACATGAATACTTTATGATTTGATTTTTTCAAAATTGTCATTTAATTTATAGTTTGCAAAGCGTGCCAAATTATATAATAAAATTTACCTAAACATTTTATAAATAAAAGCCAAATCGGGGTCAGGCGTCGCTATTTATTTTGTGGCGAAAGGAGCGCCCCTCTCGCAACCGATAACCAAGACACCATTGGTACAATAGACCTGAAGTAATACTACTGGAATACGTTTTAAATGGACGCTCGAGAAAGTGGAACATAGGTGAACCGTCCAGTGGCCAAATAAGTAATAGAAATTTGGTGAAATAGACGGGTATGTTAAACAGACTGAAGTTTACTCTCCTAATAAAGTAACCTCCTAATTGAATATCGCTTAGGTGTGTATTATCATAGCAATGATTCGTTTACATACCTTTTACATCTTTACCGTAACCACTGTCATCAACAATTGTTTCTTTTATCGGTTCTTTGTTATGCTCCTTTTCTTTGTTCGTGGCTGGTTTACTTTTCTCTATAATTTTGATCTTTTCTTTTTCACGTTGCAATGTTTTAGGAAAGCTGAAGAAAGGAATTGCTACGAGAACCAGAAGAAGACCACAGAGAAGGAAACCACCCCACCACATTCCAACCCATCTATGATCACCTGGACCTGTGTGAGAAAAAATGAGTAAAAGTTTGCAATTTTATTCAATAAAAAAGGAATGCATTCTATTTCAAGTCTGAAATTCTATACTCTAATGTATATCAGTCAAAAAAGTATCACCTATTTTAAACAACCATCCCGTTAAAATTGACGAACGAAACCTAATAATGTTTTCATTTTTCCTACAATTTTATTTTAATTCAAAATATATAATTTTGCAATTAAGTGACCAGTATTCACTGTATCGTCCCCTCTCAATATAATTTTCACAAAGATATAAAATAAGGACTAATAATGCAGGTAACACAAATAATCTAATTGGTAACAAGACTACGAAATTCTAAGCAATAGTTTATTTATTATAGCTTGCATAACAGTGAACTTACCGATACTTATAATCGTGCTGGAGAATGAGTCCATATGAAATGACAGAAGGTAAGCTCCCAGAAGAAAACCTAAGACTGGTCCGAAGGCGGCCATACTGTACATACATCCTAGACAGAAAATATTTTGATTTTATGTTTCATTCGTTCATATAATATACATTAAAATTCTGCATATTCTGTTTAGAGATTGTAAACATTAAGTAACTGTTCACATTACAAGACTAAATCCAGTTTAATAGAATGTATGATATCAGTTTCAGATTCAGACGACCTAAACGCATTAAGCGTCAGTCATAATAGTGCCAAAGCAATTGAGTACTACTCAAAAGCCAGATATGCATCCTTGCCACGCATGCTCAACCTTTATCAAAAATATTAGGGCACCATACCTTACGTATTCACATTGCCATTTTGATACAATATAGTACTTAAAAAAGTTTTAAAAATAATTATTGAACGAAATGTGTTTTAATCAATCTTATGGATTTCTTTCAAACGTCTCATTGAAATCGGAAGTGTTGGATATTTGCAAACATTAACATATTGTCTAAAATTAGAACTTCATTTTCTTTGTAAATTTCAGTATTACTAGTTCAATAATTAATCTCGAAATAAGTCCACACAGACTGCACGTTACAAATAAAATACAAAATATTTTGAATTTGCGTATGCGTTCCGTCACAACCAGAAATAATAAACACCTGCAAATGCTGTTCAATCTGCATCTAGGATTTGATATCTCCTACAAATTTTAGCCTAATTGGTTGTTTGTTTGGAACTTCGTCCACAAAATTCTACGAGCATATAAATACGCACGTACACATCCAAATTTGGATGCCGTATTCATAAGACACGTATTCCATGCGGTTGTGCCGAAGCAGACATCGTACAAATTCAATCCCTCAAAATGTAATTAATGCTGAAAGGTGTCTGTATAGTTATTATTTAAAATTTGTCTTACCGATATATAAGGAAGCACTTTCCGGTCTGACATGATCATCGATGTAAGTTGTACCAAGGGTAAATAGAGGTGAGCCACCACATCCCAGCAAAAGCTGAGCAAGTACAAATAGCATCACAGGACCTGCGGTTGAAGGGGATCCTTGTATACAGTTGTCGCCCCTAAGATTATTGTGCGGCGCCAAAGGCGGTGAAGATAGTCCCGATGACAGGCGTCCTAAAAAAATATAAAAATTATGTAATATATACTGAAAATCTAATCCTAAGTAAGACAACTGAAGTTACCGTATCGATACCCGCCCCTCTCCCCACCATTTTCCTACCAAATCTAGTAACATTCATGTACCACGAACAAAACAATGTCCTTTAAATGTGTAATCTTTATCTCTTGCCCTTAGCTCAATGATGGATTCGAAACAAAAAATCGTTTCACCCTATATTTAAAAAGCAAATGATCATCCGATCTTGTACCAATACTGGGCAAATATTGTAGTTCTGTAATAAAGTCAGTGCTCTTGCTCATTCATCACGTAGGGAGCACAATGAAAATAGGGATTTTAATCCCAAAATCTGACACGACTTTCACTTAATAACTTCAAAGAAAAGAATGCACACAATAATTCAAAAAGCATATGATATTCAATATTCTTGTCAGACAGGTCGTTAAGATCTTTAATATTCAAACGGCTAATTACCATTCCCTTCCTTAGGGTAAGAACTCTAAGGAGAGACGAGAAAATTAACCCGTTAATAATGGAAATAATCAAGGTGTGCCCTTTTGGTGAAACATCTTTTATATTGCTGCCCTCACAATAAGACGTTTCGTTTTTCGCAAGATGGCATTGACATGCTTCACACCGCGAGGTTACGAAAAATAATTATGGGAAATGCAAAATAAACATAGGGTATAGAAATGAATATAATTAAGCACACTGACCAAGTCCCATGTCTTGTTCACGAAGTGAAACGCCTCGACAAATATTATCGGAGCTAGAATTGTTTGAAGCTGTCGTGAGGTTGGGTTCCGCAGTGAAATGGGGCACCATGAAAATCATCGATCCCACGCCCATTATAACTGCACCTAGTAAACACATATTTATGATTATAGTTAATCGCCGATTTTTAACATGTTACAATCAATATACATTTAAGAAATGTGAAGTTTACAGATTAGGCTCTTTTGTTATAAAAAATTGCCATATCTTCTTTGCTCTAGTTTATAATGTCCTGATGTGCAACATCGAACTCTAGCTTTAATTTAACTCCCATTCAGCTGAACTACCATTGAAGTACTATAACATAGAACGGCGAGGAAGCAAAGTAAAATAGCTTTTTCTCAAAGTGCAAGTAATACAATTTCGCTCGATACGGTTCAACTTTACCTTCTTACTCTCGGCGAAAGAATGATTATGTATCTGGCCTAGCATAAGCTGATAATGGAAAATACATAACTAATAGTAATAAAAACATTCCCTTTTTCAAAAAGTTGCTAAATGCTTACTATAATGATATCGAATCCTTCAACTACAAAGAATTGTGAAATCATTGAAAATCGACGAAAGATCTGCTTAGCATTACACGGATTATAATAGTTAACTCTGTATACGAGTATGCGTAATTAATATGATATTATCGATAAAAAAATATGTTGCTAAGAGTATTATTTATGAGAAAAAATTTTAATACGGTCTTATATTATAATTATCAATTTAATTCGTATGGCAAGGAACAAGTTTTAGTGATTCTATAGATGCGACCATCACTTTGGACATGCATGTGTGTAAGTCATTATGCAATTTCACTCGCTAAGCAAAGGATATAACATTTGCATAAACGTGAATGAGGCAGCTACACTGACTATATATATCCTCGATTCCAGACAAACTGCTCAACCGACTGGACTAAAAATGGAGAAAATGAAGCTGCAACTGCAGATAAGCTTATACACATGCATCATTTTTTGATTTCGATCACATAAAATATTCCAACGCATTCCACGCGATACTCCTTAAAAATTAGGATCTAGAAGATAGCTTTGAATGTGCGATAGCTCTGTATGTTCGAGAGGCTAGTATAAAATCTTGAAAGGCAACTTCTATAGCTGCGTCATGTATATTATGTCTTTCGTGTATTAAAATAAAGCAGAATGTCTACTTTGGTTTCATTTTTTCAAGGTAGATCAGTACTTACCTATGGCTATCCACACAGGAATATGTCTTCGGCTGCCAAGATAACTGACGAAAATAACGGTAATAACATTGCCTATCTCATAGGAGCTTGCGATAACGCCCGAAAGGCTGGACGGGATCTCGAATCTCTTCTCGATCGTTGTAATCACAGAATTAATGTAACCTGAACTGAGTGCCTGCTGCAGCGTAACGAGAAATGATAAGAGGAACACGAACACCTGAAAAATTCAATCATCTTAGTCTTATTTACCAATGGAAAATTTAATATGGATGCATTGAAAGAAAGAAAAATTTAGTTAAAAGCGAGCAATTAACACTTCAGATGCGGGGTTTCAGGCGCAGTGCGATTTTAAAATTGGTGTATCTAAAAAAATGTTTAATGTATTGCAAATCAAGAAAATTCTACTTAAAGTGTGACATCAACACTCACATTTACGAAAAACTATATTTTTATTATTATTAAAGTATTTGAAATTATGATAAATGTACAAATATGCTTATATGCTGCTTTGTCACTAAACCTCAAGTTTCTCGTTTATCGAACGAAAGTTTGCCAACAAATTTTTTTGAATTTCTGAAAGTACTTCAACATCGTAGAAAACATATGTATCAGAAATATCGTGCGTTTTTTCTGTTACAAACAAAATAAATAACTTTGCGATATTGACATTTTCAGACATTTATATATTTATATCAGACGCACGGTTGCTCGGGAAAATATCATGTTTCGCAATTAGTTGTACAGCATGTTTAAAAAAAAAAGGTTTATATCTTTTCGACGGTTAAAACTGATTTATATACCAGCCCAGCTAGTCAGTGCGTAACTGAAGAGTTAAACATTACTAATCAGGTAAATTCTACAAACCTTGATTCCAGCGAATCTTTGAATGAAGACTGGCCTGCACGTTAAAATTCCGCAGTCCTTTGAGTCTGGATTAATTGGTGGCGTTTGTGCTCTCTCTTTCTCTGCCCTGAAGTATAGAATAAGACAAGTTAACACGTATTACATTGTATACATAACCCTAGAACAGTGATCGGCAAACTCAATAGTCAAAAGAACCGAAAATTAACAGTACAACGATTGAGCATTTTTCGCATTCAAGGGGTCAAAGAGCCGCGGTCTGTCGACCACTGCCCTAGAACATCAAACAATTTTACATCACATCTAAGTCACATAATTTATGTCAGACATGAGCTTATAAATTGGAATATAATGCTGTAATGGATGAATGTTTTTGACTTTATTGTAGGGAAATAGAAATTCCACAGTGCAAGTAACAAGTCTAAAATAAGATGTGAAAAAAATCATTTGTTTAAAAGTAACATGCTATAGAAGGAAAGATGTTGCGGAATCCGAAAAATCAAGAAATAGTGTATTCTCTCAGACACAAGTGTGATGGCTTATGGTTAATTAGATAATACATACTGACAAGAAAGTTTTGTTGGATTACAAAACGATTGCGCAAACAAAACGAACAAACTAAAGGAAGCACTTAAGCGATACGATAAATATTTTTTACTACTCGTACTGTTTTACCAACAAAGTTATTCTATGAGTATGAACGAATATTCCATTTGTAATAAAGTTTTTCACTAGAGTTAGTATTTGTCTATTGAAACTATAAGAATGTACATATGTAACTGATGTCAAGATAAATGCTGCTTTGAATTTTTCGTAAACTTCAAATGTCTAACGTGATATATAAATAAGCGTACTTGACAACATTAAATCCTAAATAAATGATAATTTCTCTGTGTGCCTTGCACACTGGTTTTTTGTTTTAAGAATGTTACGTGTATGTATGTCTGAATGGGAAGGACTAATTAATGTTACGGCAGTAACTTGCCTGTCCACTATGGAAGCACTGGGATTCCTGCTGTGACATTTGATGATAAAATCTCTGGAAAAAGAAAACCAAAAAGCATTAAACATGAACATGAATAGCACAGAGCAGCATTTAGTAGTAGCAATGATCAACGAAAACGTAAACAACTTGTATCTTTAGGCTCTACATATACTGCCACACTTCCTTCCGACAGATAGACTTCAAAATTTCGATATTTCAATAAATTTGGTGACACGACTGTTTTAATACAGGGACTTCAATTGGATAATCAAATTATACAAACCTATGATCCACAATACCAGAACTGGGGTTTCTGCTGTGACATCTGATAACAGTGTCATGTGTTAATCTACTGCTGCTTGGTTGTGTCAGATCTGCATTTTCCCCAATGCCTGTTGTTCCTGTACTTTCCGCATAAAGCCCTGTCATAGCGTACATGCTTTCATTCCTTCTATGCCCAGCGTGATAGTTACTGCCAGATTCCGATCTGTAATATCAAATTACATATATTATTGCAGGAATGCGATTGAATTAACACGTTCCCTGTATTCTAATTTAATAACAATTTTCAATAAACATCGAATCTAAAAAAAATCCCTATCAATTCACGATACATCACTAAACATAGTGTTGCAAAGGAATTAGAATACTACCAGCTTTGAATAAGGAATGTATTGAATTATGAGTTATTTAATTGTAATTAAATATAGAGTAATCATAAGAGTAAGTTGTATGATTACATATGCTTTATAGATCACTGAATTAGATAGTTACACAAGTGATAAAACAAATTACTGGTAGCACGTATATTATCGTAAATTGTACAATATTATTTACTGTTACTAAATATAGTATTTTAAGTTAGAATGCCCTTAAACACGGAACACGAATTTCGACAATAATTGTGCACACGGGAAGGAGTATAACGAAAATAATTACAAATAAGGCATTATAAGGTGGTTTTAAAAAACGCTCGATGAATTATACAAAGTAGTCGGAGCTACAGAGACTTTGAACTAACTCGATACTATTCCAATGTCCATAAAGCAATGCAACTGAGATTGGCATATTGTGTAAACGATAGAACATTTTTTTTTTCAATTAATGAAGCAAATTTATAGGTTCTTTAGGCAGTGAGCAGCGTTACATTTTTCTTCGATGAGTGGATTAGGAGCAAATTATTTTATAGTTGAAAAACTTAACGATTTCAATGATCCTCATCACATTTAAGATTTACCCAATGTCTTTCGTAAAGTCGTTGCACTGGTAAAATTATAAAATAAGGGTTTTTCGATTCACAATTCTTAAAAGACTAATAAAATATAACATTGTTCAGTATTTTATATACGGACCGTAAAACAAGATAAAAAAAGCTCTTGTTTTGTATGACGACTTGTTATCATAATATGATTTGTTATCAAAAACGCCATAACATCTCTGTATTATATGCGCCGCTTGAAAAGGATACAGCGCTGTATGCGTATTGGAGTTAGAAGAGATAGCGATATTGTTACTGATAGATAAGTAAAGAAGGTTTCTGTAATTCTGCAACAATATGGGTGGAGATTACGTGATAACACAGCCTATGTTTCAATCTGGCGTTTCAGCTATTGCCACGTCAATTTTCAAGTCAATCGGTTGAATTGTTTGGGCCTGAATGAGCAACAGACATTTTTATAAATATATTGGTAGGAAAGTATGGATAGAGGAGGGATAGGAAAGTAGGAAAGGAATAGTATCCCTAATTTTCCAAGGAATATTAAAATGTTATTTGGAAAATAAAATTATGATTATTTTAACACTAGTTTAAAAATATTATTTTAACATTCTCTTTACAAACCTAAGAGTCAAACATTTTTTAAATAAATTTGAAGGTTACTGTTTCCCCTTAAGTGTTAACATCTATTAGCGACGTATATCGACACTAATCAAGACACTTCTTAATAGCACACAAATGCTACATCGTCCTTGCTCGATTCTACTAAAGCCAATCAGTAACGAGCTTCCGTGATGTATAATAAATACAACGTATCTGCATGAAAAGTGTGTGTCGATATATTTCACTGAAATAAATGCCACTGTAAAAGGTAATGTAAAGAAAAATGCAGTTACCTCTTATGTCCAAATCCACCGCCGCTTTCATTTCTTTTATGACCACTTTCAGAGCGTTTGTGGCCAAAGGCACTAGATATGCTTTCGGTTCTTTTGTGACCACTTTCCGATCGTTTGTGGCCAATGAAACCTCCACCTGATTCAGTCCTTCTGTGAGTGAACATACTCGAACTCGAACCATTTCTCTTATGACCGCTCGTTGAAGCCATTTCGTCGAATTTTCGTTGTCTCGTTCACCCACACTTTTCGATCTTCTACTTCCTATTTTCCTTCCTTCTTTAGTCGGGCACACGTATCACCCCGTCATTCACATTACGATATATGGTTTGTCTGAAACAGAGAATTTTCATTAAAACCGTGTTCAATTAAATAACATGAATTTTTACATGCATAAACATATTACACATTAACCCCAAAATTCTAAATGCTCCAAATGAATACATATCACATGACAACATGGAGCACGTGGGTATGTTTTATTCTAAGTCAGAAGTAGCAATGTAAAGGCCTTATTACAAATTCGTAACATTCCTACACTGGCAAGAAAAATTTCATAAAATTAACTAAATTATTTTAAAACGAACCAAAGATTGTAACAAATTTTTATTTCATGCCAGTTAACATTTACTTGTTTTACCTCTGTCATCAAATAAGTTAAAGTTTGCTTGTACCTCAATATCGATTTGCTGCGTTCAATAATGTGCCCAAGTCAAATAAATAAAGTTTAGTTAAAATAATATAAAATGAAAGCTCAACGTTCTTGCAATAAATTATTTAATTCCTCAACGGTATCCTCATCAAGGCGCTTACCCATGAAACGTTTGGGAATATCTTAGGCAATCGTTATTTAAAAAAGGAGGACGTGTCTGTACATATACGTGCGCGGTCGTTCTTAATTATGCGAATTAGAGAGCGGGGGTGGAAGAAGATGATGCAAAATTTTGTGAGCAGAATTACAAACGAACGTCCTAAACCAATTGGACTAAAATTTATTGGGTATATCAAGTTCCGGATGTAGGTGGAACACCGACCACATTTACAGATGTCCAGCACTATTCTAATTGTACGGGTGCATTCATGCGCGAAAAATTGTTGACAAGCAACCGAGAACCTGTCTGTTTTAAATTTACACGAGAAATTTAGTTATTTTTTGTCTATCCAAAGGACTATATTGAACTCATGTACCGACTATATTGACGCATCCACATAGTAACGACGCGTGGTGCATTTACAAACGAGATATCTAGCATTTAGATGCTGCACGTTCCCAGCGCCGAAGAATTATCAATAATATGTATATATATTATTTTATTAAGTTGGCACTGACCATTAGTCATTGCACGCCTCCAGTTGTCATTATTCAAAACAGGTTCAGGACATAAGTAAAATCTTATATGGACTCGAATAATATAGCAGTGTACTGGGTCAACGTTATTTTACCAGTAGAGGTTGGCCAGTCTGTGTCAAATCTAAAGTTCGTCTGCGTCCGCAGTCAACGCAGAAGATTTCGGAACACAGGATAAATTTTGCAAATATATCTTGGCACGTTGCGCCATTTTATTTATGTCGTATGGCATTATCAAAGAAAAAATCAGCAATGCGGTCCCGACCCAGCAACGGCAACGATTACCCATTCCCATTTCCTTGTGAAAATATCCGAAGTCTTCGTTGGACTCTATCCAAAACTCAAAGATTGCCTGTAGCATACCTCGGTGCTCCATGACTCCCTCTCTGTAGCACGAAGATCAGAAAATGTTATGACAAAATTATAACCTCGTTACTTCAGTATCGAATGACATTTACAATCACGATACTTTTTCACTTAACGGATCTAATCCCGAATTATGATTTTGATTGTGTTCCGTATAATAGAAGAAGAAAAAATATCTGGCCGCAGAATCAGATCCAGCAGACATTCATGCAGTTATTTCTAATTTTCTTTGATTTCGCATCGAACATAACCTAAATGCTAAATAAAGTCGAAAATTCGCACATCGTTATGCGCATACAGCGTGATACAAGTAAATAAAAGTGAAGATTAGTGCGAGTGCAGATTTGCTATAGGAACGTTGTCACAGTGACTTTGCACTACGTAAGAGTGGGTATAGAAAGTAATAACTACGTAATACTCGCAGACTATACACAATTCGTTCAGAAGTGTGAAATACGCTCGCATTATATTTAACAGTTGGCCCAGTTATTGATGTCCCTTTTTATTAACGAAATTAATTTTTTCATCGAGTTGTATTAATGTTATCCTAATGTGACGAGATAAAAATATATTTAACTGTGAGTAAAGATTGTAACGCGAGGATCAGGTTACCGTGAAACAATATTAGAAATCGTTGATTGCTTTTGATATACCTCATAGACAGTACAACCTGACCTTGATCTCAATCTATATCCCCATAGTGCGTAACGTACCCCGTGAACCGGTTGGATATCGACATCATAGACGAAATCGAAAACAGAATAGAAATGGAAATGAAAATTGAAATCGGCATCGATCGATGTCAATGCCGAATTTCTTATGCCCCATAGTTTCCTAATCGAACTAAGTTAAGCCTACTTTCCGTCTTTCTAATACCCTAGAAATCTTGGATATACAATTGCATGATACCAAAATTTGTAGAGAAACTATTATTGCAATGTTTGCATCCACTTTCAACTGTGCACTTGAACCTACATAAATATGCAAACTTGAAAGATTTTTTAAGCTTATAAAAATATTCAGCCACTTTTTGTTTGGGGGTGACACTTGTGTGAGAATTTTTTTTTTAGTGATCTCTAAAAGTGACCATGTATGTACAGTCGCACTCTTATTTTGTCCTGAGATTCTGAATAATTTGGAGCAGAATTAGTTTCTGGATCATCTGCAGCCAAAAGTTTCAATGATGAAAGTTTTCTTTTGGGTAATTAGGATTTTAGTCGTTTCTAAGCATATTGTGCTATACTTGTATGCACTATCATGTTATTTTAATGTTTAAGTAAGATTAAAAATATTTATCAAAGAAAAGCATTTTCGATGTTATGTTTTCTGCTTATTCGTGATTGTATTTTATATGCAGAGTATGGACGTTGTATGAACATCGTTTAGTTTAATATACAAATTGGGTCAGGACCGACGAAACTTTCTATGAAAAAATGAATTATGTTCAAATATTTGCAAAGGAATAATGAAAGACTTTTTGTAAAGAAAAAATAAAAAAACCTTGTAATAATACTTTAGTCTTTAAAAAGGAAAATACACTATCTATTTCTGCTCTCGAAAAGTAATTATACTAAAACACAAAAAATGAACTCGGAGACCGACCCCTTGATAAACTAACTAACAGCAGGAACAATCAAACCTGTAAAATTAAAGGATTCAAGATTGCTTGCATTAAGTTACAGAAATGAAGATGTTTTTTTAAAATTTGTTTTGACTTTTGTCAAGATGAAATAATAAATATTTTATTTCCCATCAGCCACTTTAATTTCGTAGTACTGTATGTATATACCTAAATACACAAAGAAACGCTGGTTTTTCTAGCGTTAAATTAATGAATGTCAAAAATATTGTGGGTATACAGGTGCACTGTGTCACATAAATGTTCACCGTGGCTTTACGTAATCTGTGTGATAGGAAAGTTCTTGAAATCGAAACACTAAACACCCAACTTCAGGCAGGTAGGTGACAGCCCGTAATTAAAAAGCATTTTATAGTTTGAAATGACGCAATTAGTCATAAATTCACGTATCGATTGCCCAAGGAGTAGCAGCCTTTCTTTAATTTCTCTCGCACCCAGTTCCGGATATAAAGACAGTTCGATTCTTTCGATCAATCCATTTCGAAGTTTTCTGAAAAAAAAATAAAGACTCTGTAGGTCAGACATTTTTATGGCATACGCCACGTTATGAAAGACAACAGCAAGCGTTACGAAATCGGAACCTATACCCAGGCTAATGGACAATTCACATCCCTCTACTATCTCTGACTCATCCAGACCAGCCTAAAACTGGACATCCTCGTCCCAGCAAATGTCAAAATACAGCAAACACAACCTTTGACACATTACCTATTCAACGACTAATTCCTTACCCGGCTAACCCTGCAGATTTTAACTATAAATGCAAGGAACCAGAAAGACTTAATTACACGATTAAGCGAACCACAAACCTAAAGTACTTGACATTTGGTAACGTTATTGTTCGACTCGCATATCGCTATAATTTTTTCAATAAATTTCAACTTCATTGTATAAGCAGTTGATACAAAATTTTGAAGTCAAACGATATGCATAATTTTCAAATTTTTACACCCTCGCAGTCTTTGAAACCGGAAATCCGGAACCCCGATGAAACATTTTGATCGCTCTAGTGTTAAAGTGCTAACAGTTGCCCAGCTCCACATACAAACGTGCGCATTAAATACATCTCAACCTATTGAGGAACCATTAAAAAAGTACGCTTAATCCATGTTTAATAATGTCGAAGACGTCATTAAAGCGCATGCTTTCGTGCCACGTTTCACGTGCGTGTTTTTGATACGTAGACCGAAACACTAAATTTCAAAAATTCTATTAAGCCACGTTTCGTTGAACATTTTGTTATATGGGAAATACAATTATACACTTGAGCCCTAGTGAAATGCAAATGTCACTCGCATACGGATGACGTGGCAGTCAACGTGTTAGAGTCGACTCTCGTTATGAGTTGGCTTCTCCGCTTTTTCTCAATGCCGAGCACACGGCTCTCCCCACCAAACTTGCTTAACAATGTGCTCAGTTATATTCAGATTCCTGATACAAAGCCGCACGGAGACGCCTTGCCTAAGAATCTTATAGCGAGAGTCGCTTTAAAACGCTTAAAGAAGCAGGGCGACCACGTGACCGGCCCCCCGATAGAGAGAGTGGATAGAAAAATCCTTCGCAGTGCCAGAGGACTCTTGTTTCTTAGAATATTTCCCTAAAGACTCGAGAGCGGCCTTATAGCGAGAATTGGTTTTAATTCAATAGCAGTTAGATATATCACAATCTCACTAGACCAAGACAATTCTCCCTAGATATTAT
>JARQTJ010000707.1:25655-62022 GCA_030142635.1 Trachelus troglodyta
TATATATATGTATACAATGGATCAACAAAGTTCGAAGTACCCTGCTTAAGTTTCTTCATTGTTATACAATGTTAAATTAAACGTCGAAAAACGGCAATATTCTTTGAATTATTTTATTTCGAAACATAATACTAACATTTTTAACGAACGTAAAGGAGTCAAAAAAAATTATAATTAATATTTCTATAGGACAAATTAGTCTTCAATTATCTTTGTTTTTCCTCACAGTCCATCGTCTGACCTCTGCTCGCTTGTATTATGCTAAGCATTTCTACAACGTACAATTAAATTTTTTGACAGTGATTTTGCTAACTTTTTTTTCAATGCGACCCTAATAGCGTACTAACTGTAACATTATCCATAACTTCTGCGTATTTTACTGCTATACGCAGGCAACGAAGAACAGCCGGCAAATATTTATTCAGCTAAACTCTCAGAGTTACACGTGGTCAAAAAGTTGCACATATGGTATACTCAGACTATTTGACCCACTGTACGTCAGTACCGCAAATAATAGCTGCTATCATGAAATGACGCATAAAAGATGTAGGCCTTTACGAAATGAGCCATGTTTATATGTATTTAAAAAAATTACATTTCATTATTACAGATACTTTTTTTCGACCAACCTTAGGAATCTATGTAATAATAAATATATAAAGCGACAAACAGGTAAAAGTGTGTCCATTTTATAAAATTTGAACTCGAGCATGTCAGACTAATGATGTGATTTATAATAATAAATTCGAGTGGGTTCCGACTAAAAGCGACGTTCATGCCATACAAAATTATACGATAAGATCCAAAGACATCGATAGATCGCTACGATAGATCATTATCATAGCGCCAAACATTACAGTCGATTGAAACGGACTACAAATTTTGTGCGTGAATTAAGGCCTGAGCATTTTTACTTCATCCTGTCCCGCTATGACTCATTGCCAAAAGGTCAGGGTTTCGTTTAGAATGTCCGCAAACGGGTTCCTGTTCGCTTTACTACCTAGGCCAAAGCCAGTTAATCATCCACGAATCGTTAATCGATTCTCGTTAAATTCTCATTCAGATACTCTAAAGAAAATCTTTGTGAAGCACCTTCTTAATGTGCAGTGAAAGTATTTTGTTAATGACAAAGAGGAAAAAGCACGGCAAATAGCAGTTGATTTTTTCTTGTACTAGGGGAAGATACTTGAAATGTTCGACTTCAACATATTGTTTAATATATTCGAGCTTAAAAATTTGTATTATGTATGTTTTGTGTACATAAAAAGAAAATGGATAGAAAAATTTATTTATTATATGCATAACAAAGGTATTACAGTTGGGCGTCATTGTATTTCAAAAACGTAATGATCAATGGACAAATGTCACTCTAATGGTTCGAAACAGGTTTCGTAACTGGAAAAAGCGAAATATTTGAAAAAAGATAGATACATATCATTTTACATAATCAACTGAGAAATTATCGAGGGATTTTGGTTTTCGTTTGAAAAGTATTGAGTTGAAGTGTCTTGGGCACCCCACGCGTCTACTTCCGGTTGAGTGATAATTACAAGGTTAAGTCGTACTTTAAATTGCTAATTCTTTTTTTCAGAATCAATATTTGAATTTAATTATGTCTATATTTTAAACTAACCCGTCAGTTTGCGCAACTTTGTTTGCGGTGCCAGAAATGTTTAGCTAACGTATGCATGGTCTGTTAGTAGTAAAAATTAAACGTTAAAAGATAATCAGATATTTCAATCCGGAAAAAAAATTATGTATCTATATTCATATAAAATTTTATATAAACAGACCTAAAATTTGTCTATGTCTGATCAGATTTAAAATAGTACAAAAGTACATTACGAAAGTGTAAATTCTGTAGAAATGATATTTCCTCAAATAATAGCGATGAAATCATTGATGGATAAAACTACTCATTGAGAATATTATTTACATAAAATTTACATTTTTATCGTGCAATCGTATAAAATTTTGATTGAAATTTTGAAACATTGATCTTGGATATGATAATATATAATCATTTTTTTCTCGAGAAGAGAGAAAAACATTTTCCATTATTTTCGATATCGAACAAGGAAAGAATTTTTTAATAAATTTTCGTGCGAGATTGAAAATTAAAATGATCGTGACAAAACAGTAACTGCGGAACATCTTGGGACTCCATCGTACCATACTAATAACGCGGAATATTTTTAATGACAGCATAAATCAATTTTACAGTGCACGCAGTAAATTTTAGAGCTCAGAACTTATATTGAACTACATGGTAAAATTTTGCCAAGTTGAGTTAAAACTTATTTAAGCAGTGTTAAAAATCTTACCGTGCTTCACGTAAAATTCTTAACGTTTGCATTTTGATGGTACCGTTCGAGCATGAACCTTCATTTCACATTTGCATTCTGTCAAGCAATAAATATATTTTACTCATGAAAAGAGTATACGTATAACGTAATAGAGATTTAGGTTATAACCTGAATGATAAAGACGTTTGCTGGCTTTCATCAAGCCGTAAGTGATAATCCAAAAAGTCATCGACAATCACGGAAAATATTCCACGAACAAGCGAACGATGAGCACCTCCAATGTTCTACTAGCATTAGTCAAAAATTGCCGAAGGTAGTGAAATGGAATATGACGGAACTCCACGTTAAAAAAAAGTATGATTCCATGTAACAAGATTTATATAAATCCACTACTGTTCTCTTGTTTGACCTCGATAAGCAAGAAAAACAACGCATGGTAAAATTTAATGTGACAGTTGTAATAATTTAGCTTTATTAAATGAGCCCATACAATGATCAGGCGCGCGACTGTCAAAAAAAACACCGCGCACCTATCCTCGGGGACATTTTTAGGTTAGGGGCGCCTCGCATAAGAAAAACGTAAGAAGTAACACACACGATTTGCAGCATGTGTAGGAATCAATGAAATAAGGATTTTCTATCACTGGTATCATATGTTACTTGTTACGCCATACGTTTTCTTAGGCGCGAAGCTCTTCGATATAAGAGAATCCTCTAGCTTCACGTTTTACTGAATACGAGATACGCGTGTGTCATACACATTCCTTTCACTTTGTTCCTTTTACTTTTATATACTTAATATGTTAAAGCGAATGATTTGTATTAAAATTTAAATCATTCCTTCGAAAGTTGTAGTGCTGTAAGAGTCTTTACAAATCTGCAAATTTATTATTTTTAAACAAATAATTTTTTTTCTGCAATACACATTGCAATTCAATTAGTCGATCGATTCGTTTGAAAAATTTTAATAATTTTGTAAATTCTGTCAAAGATACCATTTTATACCCGGACTCCAATTTTATTAAAACACCTTTGATACATTGTATCTACTACTGCATTCTATTCTACGTATTTTGAAAGTTCCACAAAAATTGCTTCATAAATAAAAAAGTTGTCATGATTTTAATAACGTGCAAGTTTTCCCAAAATCGTGCAGCCCCAAGTGTATGTCTTAAAGATTTCTTCGCGATCCTTAAGGTTTTAACATAAACCGAAATTGTTTGAATTTACGAATATTGTTACTATCCTGTCCACGATCAGGCCATGACATCAGTTTTTCTTTGACGGACCATGAACTCGTAGTGGCGTACAATGTAGAAGTAGTAAATAATAGAACTGATGACGTCACGTTGTGATATGCACATACATATATATATATATATATCTTGATGTTTTCTTTATGTTTGAATTTATTTCTTTCGGATTTTGCTATACGTCTACCCACACTATTTTCGTAATGGCGAGTGCGCAAGTACCGTTCTATTCAGATTATATGTACAATGAGTCAGATAACGGTAATCGAATGTCATTAGCCATAAGAATATTCAGTTTGTTTTCCTAAAATAACGGTTAAAATTCACAATTCCTAAAATTCACGTGATACTTTGGCAGCATATTAATTTTTACATGTGCAATCGTGTTCTTCAAAAATTTCGAAATAATTATTGATGTGAAAACTAAATTTGATGAGCTATTTTGCGAAAAAGAAATAAATGAGAAGAAAATACACAATCTTGAACCAAGATATCTTTACAAAGTCGTAATTATATTGAAGGACAACTCGGTACCACGGTAAAGAAATTACAAACGAATTTAAAGAAATTCCATCCATACTTTCGACTGGTTTCAAAATATTTAGAAAAATTTTGAATTATTAAAGTGAATTATAATGTATTAAGCGCTGACCTTCAAGCATCGAAAAATTAAAAAGTGCATTCCAACACCAGTCAAATTCATTATATTTTAATTTCCAATTCGTGCATTTTAACAGTGTCATATGTTTGGCATAAATATGATTTTACTATTAATTGACTTAATCTCTAAATATCTATAATAACATATTACTGTCCGAAGACATAAAAATATGGTTTCTGGTGACTGCTCGTAAAATGCCAGAGAGACATATAGTTTTATAGAATGTGTATTAAAATATGCCGTCTACACGCATTAATTTTCGCGCAAACAGCCCGGACCGTATTGTTACAAATATAGATGAGAATTTTTATAAATGTCAAATCCGATTCGACAAACAGTATTCTGAGTAAAATAATACAGTCAGAACAAAGTAAATAGTTTCAGTGACATTAAACCAGGCCTATATTTATCCTATTATCCGAGATAATGAACATGTTTTATTCTCATAATGAGACATATAATAGAGAGTAAAAATAAAATCTTCATTCCCTAAGACAAAATTGCTGCTCACCTGCCTCTAGATCTATTCTTAATATTATGATAAGAAAGTATAGATTTAGTTTCTTAATTATATATATTTGCTAAATAATAATGAATGGTGCTGCTATACAATGTACATATTATATTTACCCATTATATACAAATACAGACATTACACATTATTATATAGTGAAAATTGTACACAACAAAAAATCACTGATACTCCATGTTGTAATATGTCTGAAGATTATGTTATAAACATTGTTTGTAACAATCAATTGAAAATATCATTGGACCAGATGTTTAATTCAATTTCATTGCCAACTAGCATTAGTAAAATGTAATATGTGCTAATATTACTTATGTAACTGTATTGGTTCCAATATTTCACAACAGATGGTAGAATTCAATTGCCATGCTAATGTGTCTATTTTGATTAAATGAGATATATTTCTCATTTGAGAATGGAAATTGAACAAAATATATTCTTTCTGACCCAATAAAATATTATCAATATATGTGCTATACAACAGCTATAATATAAAAAACTCAATTATCTGTAATAACTTTTAGTATCGATACTACATTATGCTAATATATAACATTTTAAACTCTGCTATTTATAAAACTAAGCAAAATATATTCAGTGATTATTAATTAATATTAGTATTATTTAATGTGAATCCAAATTTATCATAACTGTAATGTATTAACAATTTTAATGAACTGTAAACTAAATTTCTTTTAGAATCATATACTTTGAGACAGCACTAGCTTTTTTATGGAAAGGGAGCGTTGTGCAATGCAAAGGTATATTTTTGTACAACAAGAGAGATTTAATTCCATTTAACAAAGACAAAAATTGATAGATACTATAAGAAAACAGTTAATATCAATAAATGTGCTTGAATATTTATAAAAATCTTTTCATTGCTCACACAATGGACATTTTGTGAATTTAACTAAAATATAGTTACGATAAATATAAATAGGATGCAGAATGTATAAAATAACAGTATACACATAGGTTAGCGTCGCAGGTTGCTAATAAAAATTAAGTGGAACAACAGGAACAACGAAAATGCTGAATTAATAATGTCAAAAATTTTAGCGTAAAGAGCTTTCATTAAAATCCAAATTTATCACAAGTAGAAACTGATTGAATAAATGAAACTTGTACAATATATATTTAATGGACTTGTAGAATGACAAATAATCTTAGGCTAGACAAAAACGGTAGCTAATGACCAAAGACGTAATTACAAAAAATTACAAATAGATTCACAGAGACAATATAGCAATAGGACATTGTACAGTAGGACACAGATGTTTAGCAAAAATCAGTGAGTCAATGGAGTCAATCAGCAATTAGTAGGAGTCGATTACCAATATATTAAAATATATTGTTAAATGATGTAAAATATGTGAATAAATTGAAACGAATGAAAATGGATAAAAATTGTCAAACTTACCGTAACGATGCTCGTGATAGCTCCAAAGAGATTCCTTTGTATCCAAAGCAATAAAAAAATCCTGGTAATCACACAGTACTCGTCAATTCTTATGCATTTTCACGAATCGAAACACTCACGGGTGATTTCTTGATAAATTTACACGTATGTTTACCCTTGATGAAGCGAGAATATGGTAGTCAATTTCGCGGAAATCACATGGATAACTACCGACCATCGCTCAACGATCAAGATCATACACCAGCTGTGTTTTTGTCCGACGTTGATCCGTTCACGCATGCGCAAGCATGTCGCACCATCTTGCTTCTCATCTACGACAGAATTAAACCGCGATTTTTGAAATGTAAAGATCTTTTAAAGTATGAAAAAATTGCATAATTTAAAAGATATTTTACTAAAATAAATTTTTTCTTACATATAATTGCTACAAATATAATTTAACTACGACGCTGTTCTAAAGTTTCATATAATTATTAAAAAACACATGTACAATGTATATATCTCGTTACATTTCTGTTACTGCTTGCTAGTGTAGTCACAAAAGTTTAACTAGGTTTAAGAATTATTAACATGTACTAATAAATATATAGTCAGATTTGTTTATCCATGTCGTTTTTATATGCATAAGAACATTTTTTACATAGATATAATGTATGAATACCGGTTGCAACAGAACCTCCGGAACATATATTGCTTTGCAAGAAAACCAATTCGTAATTCTTAACAATAGAACAAACAATTTCTAAGCCTTGACTATTGCTGCACTTAATTTATTTCAATAAATAACAATTATTTTGTTCAATGAGGATAAAATAATAAACTATTACCGTACACGTGGTACGTACAATTTTATTTGTTAAGTATGATAAGAAAAAATTATATAAGAAGTCTCTTAACTAAATAGTATTCTTATATTATTTAAAACATAATACATATGTTATGTAAGATGCATCAAAACTAAATATTGATAATTATTTATAGTATTCAGTTATATACAAATGTTTCTATGATGAATTATATGCTAATAATTAAATATAAGATTTAGTGAAATTTTCAAATATTTACCGTACTAGTAGTACCAGTTTATATTAATTCTTATTGCCCATTCTTTCTAGCATTCATTTTCATTCAGCAGAATGTTTTTTAGATTCTCGTGCATCCTTGTGTTGTATACAGTTCTTTTCATTCAGTTATGTACTTTTTGTAAAAAAAACTCTTGTATCCTTTTATTTTTATTTATATTTTTATTTTCTATTTATTTATTTTTATATTTTCTATTTTTTGTGATCCTTGTAATTTTACAAAAAGACTATAATAGAAAAAAAAAGTGGGCCCCTCCGGGATTTGAACCCGGGACCTCCTGCACCCAAAGCAGGAATCATACCCCTAGACCAAGAGGCCACATGTTTAAAGTTTATTTAAGAAAACTTTTTTGCAAGGTCTTGCAAGGACTATAAAATTAAATTTGGCAAATAAATGGAAACTAAACAACAAAGGTTGTTAGTTAGTCATAGAATACATAAACACTAATATCCTGATTAAAAATTATGATTTAAGTGTACATGTTTATTGTTTTACACGTATTACAAAAACAAATGTAGTTTAATCTTAAATCTTATAATAATATTACGTTTTATTACATTCAATGCTTGGTAGTGTCACCGGAATCGAGAAACGTCCAAGTGATATACAGTAAAAGAAACAGTGGAATTGAAAAATATGCCTTTGAATTATAAATCTGATGTTCAATTAATAAATACATTTTCCTATAGGAACTAATTGATGAACAAAAAAGACATATAACAAAACAATACATGCTTCAATACAACAAATTTGAGTATCTTTAAGTATTACATAGGTTTTCCTCAAATTTTTTACGCGACATTCGTCTTTTGTTTTCTTTTTTTTTAAATATGCCATCATTCATACATCTAAATAAGAATTCAAATCGTCTCCTTTTTTATGGCATAAAGAATGCACGATATCTTCATAAGGTTGATGGAATATGTCAAAGAATATCCTCGTGTTGCCATAAACAAAATACTGCAGTACTTTCAGGTTAACATGACAATGACCACTTATTGAAGTATGAATTAAACGAAGCTCTGTACTTTTATTGGCTCAATAAAAGATATACAGTAATCATAAAAATAGCAAAAGATATATATGCAGAGTAAAAATAATTTCTTCTTCGAAGGTGCCATTGCGTTTTACATGAACATGTCGTCGTAACCCGGTGGCGGAAAGTGATCGCTGTCTGGTGGACCAGGCGGTGGTCTGGGTCTGTTAACATCAGGTGGCCCAAATGGATCAAATCTGGCACCTGGTGGAACCGCTCCACTGCAAAATAATATTGTATGAAATTTATGTCATGTACACAATTTATTTTCATTGATAACTAAATAATGATAAATAACAAGTTCTATCACTGTGCTTACTATAATAGTACTTACGGTGGCAGTCTTCCAGGAACACCCAATCCTCCAGGTCCCCCAGGTCCTCCAGGAGCCAACGGGTTTGCAAATGGTCTTCTTGGCGCGAATGGATCAAAAATCATTCCTCCACCTTCAGAGAAGGGATCAAGGTCGGATCTGCCTACTCTTGATGGATCCGCATATGGAATCCTTTACAAGCAACATATTAATTAGACTGTATTAGAATGGATCTTCAAAACACATAATGTCAAACAAAAATTCATTGAATCGGCTAAATAATTTTCCTTTTTCAAATCACAAATAATTTTTAAAAACTCACAACTATATAGAATATAATACTGTGTTTTAACGTTGAATAATTTGAATTTTAGATTATGAATGGTACTATAAGTCTGCTTTAGAATTCCTTAAAATTGAATAATCCTGTAATAATAACATTATAGTACTGAAGCTAGTCTATTGAAATGAGAAAACGTTATGTTTACGTGTAACTGCAACTCAACGTCTTGAGCATAACTATGCAAATTCACTTTATCTAGAATATTCATTGACGTTATATATAAATAAACATTAAGCATGAAATATTGATCATCAAGACAAAGTGCAAAATGGTAAAAAAGCATAAACGCTTCCATGCATTGTATTAACATATAATCGCATAAAACACATTACATAAGCAGAAAGTACCTAACGGTACATGAATTTATTGGCATGAACAGAAATTTATACAGGATCAAGGACATTATCAGAAATAGGGGAAGCAGGAATCGCGTGTTACATTTGGAAATAGTCCAATTCGGACTTAAAAGTGTGAGGGAAGCCATATATTATTTGGATCTATGTCATCGATGTCATGGGATGCCTGTAATAATTTAATCATATTAATCCTTAGAAATATATAGTACCGATCCTTTCACGAACCTACTATTTTTCGAATCTATGACTGCAGAAATTGCAAATAAAATTAAAGCAACATTTTAAAATAGTTCGAGAAAAGAAATCGGTACATGAATTACCATGGTTGAGTGGAAGACCCAGGATGACGTGGTGGTCCTACCCTCAATGGGTCATCATCAATTGGATGTCCTGGAATTTCGCGTTCACTATGTCCTCTAACTTCTGTAGTCTGCGTAGAGATTTCTCTTGCAGGAGCTGTATATACTGGCTCTACAAGATCCTTTCGTAAGGTATCTAATATTGCTTGATAATTGGGTAAAAGACTCTCTAATGTCCCATGGAGATTATTTACTGTTGTTGCTATTGGGAACTGAACATTAGAGACTTTGTGATCCTCGATTCTCTGTCAAAAATACATGTATAACTTCACCATTAAAACACAACTACTTTTTAAGAACCTCTTAATTTATTTTATCGTGCACAAAAGTTTATTGCATCAATAAATCTTGCATCATTGTGTTTAAATTACTAATACTAATATAAAATAACAATAAATATTAAGCCATATTTCATACCATTAAATTCAAAAGCAAGTCTTCATCTGATTTTGTTCCAAGAAGAATATAAAGTTTTCCCTCCTTTACATAACGTAATGCATAATTCGAATGTTTACTCCATTCTTCTGGTAATAGCTCAGATCCTTGATCAGACTGATCAAACGTTTTCTGAAAAATTATCAAATTCATATTATAATTAAAGAAATTACTTTAACATTAGTATGCTCAACAAGGAATAAATACACAAATTTGACAAACTTCTAATCTATGATAGACTGGAATGAATGGATGAAAATAATAGAAACAAAGGACAATGACAAAAAATGATTTTTGACGTTAAGTGCTTTACATATTATTGTGTTAAATAAATTATTGCAAATGGTTAAAAATTATTTATAATACAAAATTAAAGATAGTACCTACATATTGTACGCGCCGGTTACTTTTAATATAAAATAATAACTTACGGAATCACCAAATCCAATACATCGAAAACCATTTTTTATGAAAAACCAGTGCGCCAATAAAATGATTACATCCTCCTTTTTTGACAGCTGATTCTCTGATACTTTATAAAGTAACTCAAATCCAAATGTGTTATTTGAATTACTCGCCATCCTTGTATTTTGCAATATTTCAATGACAGACCACTTTTCGAGAAATTTTTAATTAGTGACAATCTTCATAAATATATGATTTGTAGTTGAAGCTGGTGTGATTGAAATTTTGCTAATTTAAATCCTTTTTTTTTAATTAACTAAAGTTTCTTTGTTAAGATGAAAAATACTTCCAAAAATAATTATAGGCAGAAAGAATTGAAGGTACAACATTCAGGATACGTCGTAGGTCGTAAATGTTTTCTCAATGAGGTGGCGCACTCTGGGACTGGATAACGCTGGAATCTCAAATAAGCGCCATCGTTTAAACGCAGAACTTTGTTTGGTAAAAAATTACAAGTTTCCCACATAACATGTTTTTTTTACAAAACAAAGCTCTGAATTCGAACGCTGTTGCCTGTATTAGGATCCAGCCGTATGTGCTCGTCCTTTTTCCTTTCTCCCTCACCTCGTAGCTGCTTATTCAATGAACCTTATATCTATGTCGGACTAGTAAGAGTGAAAAATATCGAGCACTTTGTTAACCGTATCTTACACGAGGAACAGTTTTGACTCATAAGAAGGACGGAGATTTTATCGGAAAGCTTTAAACGAGCCTGACAACTTAAGTGATAAATTTTTCGATTAGAAGACTTCTACAACTTAAGATTCCTAGTTATGTTCCTTATACGCGTGATGAATGCGCCTATGTGAAAATCGATTACGTTTGCTGTGTTCCTGAAAATCTCGATCGATTTTTTTTTTTTTTTTATATGTATAATAGTCTCGCTTTTATTATAAACATAAGAATTATCACGGCAGTAATATTGAGTGTATATAATTCTTTTTCGAAAAATAATATAATTATTGTATATACATTGTTGTAACAAATTATTATAATTTATTATAAAATTGAAATTAATATAGTATGCAATATACAATCAATTAATAATCGGATTCCGAATCTGAATTTTGATTACCATTCTGTCCAAATCGAACAGGTGACATATTTCCTTCAATTTCTTCTTCACTCTCGGGCTTCTTCGCCTCTTCCTCATCAAGTGCATATCTTCTCCAGGGAAATCTAAGAAAAAACATTTTAAAGTTAATGCATAAGAATCATGCTGTATTTGAAAACGAATATTATACCTAGTTCGCTTATCGAAGCAATCTTCAATCCATGTGACCTTAACAATCTTTGTGTGTTTCCTAAATTGACGATATTTTGGTGTGTTTTTAAAAGCGCAAATGAGATGTGTACATTTTTTATTTGTCAAATTGGGTTCAGCGATATATGTTGCACCCATCTTCAAGGCTTTTTTTCTGATCTCATCTCGTTGTGGATTAACATATCCGCTCAAAGAAAACTTCACACCTTCCATGAGCTTTGAAAAGTCTAATTTTTGTTTCATAGGCGCTTTGGGTTTCCTCTTTACTTGTTTTGGTGAATTTGCCTGTTCCACAATTGCGTTTGCTTTTTGAGGATTTACTTGTATTGGTTTCTTATTTTCTTGGTCTATTGCTTGAGCTTCTTCCAAGGTCTTTTGCACCGTTTTGTTTTGTGCCTCATGTAATATGTGTTCCTTTACAATCCCTTTAACCGATTTCTCTGATATTAAACCATCACAAGTTTTGCATATTTTATCTAAAGCATCACTCGAATCAGTTGAACAATGAAGTCTTTTAGTTCGTACTGATTCGTTTGAAGTCGTTGAAATAGGACTTAATGAACGTTTTCTGGAATAAGAACTGCTTGTTGTTTGTTCAGGAGTGAATAACTTTGATTGGTTCGCTTGCATTTTATCCTCTGACTGATGAATGTTTCTATCTTTTTTAAATACTTGATCATTGATTCCATCTTCTTCTTTTACCAATAATGGTCTTTTCATAGACTCACGTGGTTCGTCTTGACGTTTAATAAAATTATTCATAGCATTTCCTTTGATCGTTTCCTCCAATTCTTGTCTATAGTTACTTTGTTTACTACTATGCAGCTTCATATATTTTTCTCTGAATGCATCCAATGTTAATTTACTATTATCTTTTGTCTCTTTTAGTTTAAATCTTCCAAAGACATTCACATCAAGATCAACTGTAACTTCTGTTCTAAAAATCACAAAAGACAAGCCAAACAGTTCTCGCAGATTAGCAGCCTGCATACATGTTACTTTAATCCGATCAAATTTTAATTTGAGAGTATCTGGATTTAACTCCTTTTTAGTAAACAGCTGAACTTGGTCCTTAAATCTGCTATTAGCTGCATCGTCATGAGTCATAAACTGGTGGTTCACAATTGGGATCCAGTTGTCTGGTTCAGCAGATGTAGAAGCCTCGACAATAACTATACATGACCGATAGTTACTAATGTCCAAACCAGTTAAACGCGATGGTTCACAAAGTTGAAAAATTACATAAGACATCATTTCACCAGGTTTAGCACATCTCCAGGATTTATTCGCTTGATATTCAAGCAGATTCTTGGCTGGATAAGATGGATGTTCAGATGAACAACTTATAATACTTTGTAATTTTATAATCATGGTTTTTAATTAATGTTAACTTTCAGAGAAATTAGCATTTGATTTCGTATTTTAACAATAGTTGTTTGGTGTACATTGAATGATAAAAGAAATACCGATCTGTGATAACTTTGACAGCTGCGAATATTTCTAATGCGTGACAAATTATAGCAGTACACTTTTTATATTTCGTCAATTTATAATTGCATTCACAATTTATGTAATTTTACAATAGTAACAAAATTTAATGAATGTTCAACACTGGTAGTAATCAGTAGTAATAAAGTATCATTGGATACGGGGTTACATACTACGTCGTATACATGACACCATTTTTAAACCCACATTCCCGCCAATTTGACACTGCACATTATAGTTAACTATTATAAGCATGTCTGCAATCAACATCGTGATTCTCATCTGAATTCTTGTACAATTAGTATTTTTGTTTTAAAGATTTGTGAGCTCGCAAGGCAACATAATAATGATTACGTTTAGTTTAAACGGCGATCTTTTTCCGATTTAGTTAACACCACAAAGACGTAGGAATACTGGAGGCATGCGGCCTGTATCGCCTTTATTCGGAGTAGCTGGGAGTAGCCCTGTAAGGTGTTACTATTTCACTCACATTCTGTAGGAAGTTGTCCTTTTCGAAATGAACTGCGCATGTGGTGTACAAGCCGTGCGAAAATGTTTCGCCGAAATATGATTACCAGCCGTGGTGCGATGGAGCGAGCACTGAAGTACAATTACACAAAATGTAAAAACGATAACAATATTTAGCAGCCTTCGAAATAAAATATGTGTGCCACTATTTCAGCTTATCTTGGTTTAAATTTCCCCGTGCGCAGTGCTTTATCTCAGCTTTAACTTTTTGAGAGACTGTACAGTGTGTGATAGAGACAGCCTAATACATTGGCCTGTTTTCTCGCTATCTCTCTCTACACGGCCCTTATCAATGCCTCACAGCCTCCAGTATTCCTACATCTCAGTGGCCAATACTGATCCCAGACCATACCGATCTAAAGGAATTAAGGCCCATATTCGTAGTCAGTTATTCGTCTTAAGCACGATCTTAAGACATCCTCTACCATGTCTTATCATTACTATCTCTATGGTCTTAAGACTGTACTTTGCCTCAAGCACTGACTTATGAATACAGACCGAATTCTGACAGTTGGTCCTCTAGTGAGAGTGTAAACCACTAAGGAGGAAGAAGAAAAAAATTAATGGCCAGTATTTATCAATCATTTTTATGCTGAAAGAGTGTATCCACATGATAAATTTTAATCGCAAGTGAAGAAACTGGACATAAATCGTTTACGGTGGAAATGTAGTAAATTCCTACGTATTTTTCTGTTGGTTGAATGTATTTGATAAAAACACAACAATGCTCTCGGCTTATTTTTGAATAGACCTACGGTGCTCCGAAGCAAGAGTTCCTCCTCCGAAGCATTTCAGGGATGCTATCTAACGGAAAGTCTCAAACAATCTGTGGAATGGTGGATTCGTGGACATCGATTCACCCTTTTCGCTAGATAGCACACATAGCAGCACTCAGTAGCTATTGACTCCGAAAACAACTCCAATCATTCCCGAGAGGCCATCGTCAACCTATTGTTATACTTGCGATCCGTTCAACTGTGGCTGCTCCCCAATTAATCAATTTGTGTCGATTTCTATCGGTACGAAGAGAGTGTTTCAATTACCCAAGTTGGGTCGACACAACCTAACTAATCCGCATCATTGGCCATTTCGATTTTGTTCCGTTAGAGCCAACGAATGGCTAGACTTTGTGTGAATTGTATCCGTTGGAAAAATGGAAAACCCTCAGTCTCGCCAATCGTTGGTTCCAGTCGCATATTTTTAAAAGGATGAATGATGTAACTTTGTGTTGACGGAAGTTTAAATTAAAAAAAATATATATATTGCCCCTCCTCCAAACTTGACACTGTCTAACAATCAAAACAGTGAGTTCCGTTTTAGGCGCCTGTACGAAGATGATGAGAATCCAGCCTAACTGGAAAGTACTTTATGTAAAGGCACATTTCTTTTTGTTATTTTTTAAGTGGTTCTCGTGTTCCTAGATTAATAAAAAACGATTCATTGTTAAAAAGTTGGACAGAAATTTATACAGGATCTCTTTCTCTGAAAGGAAATTCTGTGACCCGTTAACAATTGCCGTCGATATTATATATATACATATATGACCTTTTTCTAATATATACTATATATAAAATATCAGAAATATGTTTTCCCGCCATTTTGTATTTCATTAATGAATTTTAATAGCGTTTCAAAGCTTTGTCGGTCTAGTTGTACTTGTCAGAACACTCCGAAAACAAGATTATCCTGATTAGCCAAAATTAACTGTTTCATCCGGAATCGAATGAGTGTTAAATTAAATTGAAATATATGGAATATATATATAATTCAACAAATCTAGAATACGTTTACACCCCACGAGTTTTTAGAAAGGATTAACTAATCGCGTATAAGATTTAAAAAGAATAACCCAAAGTGATTGGTTAATCCTTTCTAAACCCGCGCGTGTAAACGTAGTTATACATCGATATAAAACAAGCGTATTTCAGCGGTTTTTTTGTTGAGTAGTACGAATCGTTCAAGACCAACCTGGGAAGGTTTTAGCGCTTTTTCGTCTTATTGCGCTCGTAGTGCACGATGCGCAAGACGAACAGATTATTTACATTTTCTTTAGTATTATATAATAAAGTAAGGCTTATGGGATTTCGTCCGAACGGCTAGTGGTCACGGAAGATACGCTGGACCAGTATAGAAGTTCTGGAGAGGGGTGAAATGCCATACAATTCCTTTTAAACACAAAATAGACGGGGCTGAACCCTCTTCTCCAAATTTCCTCGTACTAAATATTAGGGAATCTGTTCATAGGTCATATATATCGAGTGCAGTGAGTCGAAAACGGTATTATCTTAAAAGTTAATATTTAAAGTTTATCTCCTTTACAAATAACACAATAGTCCAGGAGATGTCAATATGATTGAACGACTTTGATGACGTCAGAAGGATTTTGCAAGGGTTGCGGTGCGCTCCACCAAGCGGTGACTAGTGGAAGCTACACTAGCCAGGAACTGGCAGCAGCATACATCGAACGAAGCAATATGGCGAAGTGTGTCATCGGTTCGGTCAGACATAGTGCCGTTTGAAAGATGAAAGGTTCACGATATGGGGTGAAAATAACGTAGCGTAATGTTGTACTTGTGAAAATCATCCGTCTGTACATAGCGTCGATTGTGTCGTATTGTGATTGAGAAAATAGTGTATCGTTGGTGTAAAACATGGCCACGGATAAAATAAAGGTTGCTGTTCGGGTCCGGCCGTTCAATCGCAGAGGTAGGTCTCGCACTTTTCTCTCTCTCTCTCTCCGTCTCTGTCTCCTTATCTCTCTCCCTTTTTCGCTCTCTCCTATCTTCCTCTTTCTCTTATCCTCTCATCTTCTCGTTTTTAATTGACTTTTTCGTTTACTTTGTGTATCCCATTGCTCAGTCTCCCGCTCTGTTACCTATCTATCTCTCTCTCTCTCTCTCTCTCCCGTATGTCAGATACACTTCATCCTCCATCCTGTCGTGTGACTCGAAAAGTCCTTGCATTTGCAAAAACGACGTCTTTACACTGGCGATATTGTGAAATATTATTTTTATGTTACCGCGATGAGCCGTAGCCTTCTCTACACCCACATATCAATTGACAATACATTTCATTGTCCGTGCAAGTTGCATGAATGAGTCAGTCATTATAATTTTTTAATCTCGTTTTCTGGGAAATTAGTTTACGTTTTAAATGTAAATTTTAAATGGCTTGACTATAACCATTATAGGTGACAAAATTTTGCTTGTTATTATTCTATAATTTTTTTTCTTACAGTAGCTTAGTAGTACTTATTAATTTTTTATTTTATCAATCTTAAACTTACTCCATTTTACAGATTTTGAAGATTGTTCAAGTATTTTATGTTATTGGTTCTTAGCATTATTTTAAATTGTGTATAAATCGTTTAAACATAATTATAGCTTGCTCTTATGAAAATAGTTCCGAGTTCCTTAGTTTAAAAATTTTTTACATATGCAATCGATCCTTAAGATATATGAACAACATTTTTCAGTATTGCTTTACACATGTAGTATTAAGTATAAGAAACATAATTACTTAAGGATTGATGCGTTAAATAAAAAAGTATTTATAAGATTAATTTAACTTGTATAGCAGCAATTATTTTTATGCTATTCAAACAATGAATTGTGTTTACGAACAGATATTTTATTTATACAAGGGAATGTATTAACATGACTTTGGAAAAGAATTGTTATTCTACTTCCTGAATAACAGGAGTAAATTTACTCATAACATTTAACCTACAATTTATATTACATGGTTTATTCATGTAATACATGGTTAATTCTTTGTTTACTTCAGTGTTTCATGGCACGGTTCGATATAACATTTCATGTAATGCACCACAGCTGGAACAAAAGTTTTTCTCCTTTGAAGAATCTAAAGGCTCTGTAATCTATCCATCAGTAAAATAAAATATATTTGGGGTGGGCTATTTTATAAAAAGTGTGAATACAAAAGAGTTTCCTAGAATTGATGATTTATTAATCTGCCAACTATACTTATTTTAAATGATGCATACAATATAGACAATTTCATCTGGTTACTTTAATAAATATACGTGATTTCATATTGAGATTTAAATGGCAATTGTCGAATTATTTTCTGTCAGATTTTTTATTTTTGTGCATATTCATATGTTGCTTAGTATATGCTATTTGAATGCTTCGTCATATAAACGTCAATAAAGCTACAACAGTAAAACTAGAAAATCGAGATGAAACCTATTAAGAGCTAGCAAAATTAAGAGATATCTAAGATCTAACTAAGTGCCCTAATCAAAACTTGAAAGCTTTACCCCTTCTAGTCAAAAGTTGTAGCGGTGCTGGCTTTACAAAAAGTTGGAACCACCAGAATATAACAAATTTTTAAAATAAAACGAAGGATTTAAGAGATAATTAAGAGTTTCAAAGTTATGCAACAGCCATTACTCTGACCACAAGAGAGAAGTACCACCTGAACTTTTCGGCATTTCAACACTCGTAATATACTTGAAGAATTAAGTACTCCAATAATACGTGATAGTCAAATTTGGAGCTCACCCCTTTGTTTGACAAGTCGCAAAATATATAAATCTCAATTTTCAATTCGTCGCAAACCCCTGGTACGGCAGTAAGATATCAAAGATAAGGTCGAAGAGTTGGAGTTCATCCCGTCTGGGATAATATTTTTTTTTCTTTTCAATTTTTTTACATAAAAGAAGCAGTCAATAAAAGATTTTCACCTACAACCGGGGTTTCCTAAAAATTCAACATTTACTGAGAGTTATTTAAAATGTGGATCCTTATCGCAATATCCGCCGGTCTCATTGTACATTTTTTAACGAGACTTCTGAATTAATACGTCTAGTATGTTAGAATCATGCACGCACATATGCGCATTCATCCTCTCCCGTTTTTGGATAGCGAATGCATCAGACATTCCCACAAAAATCAAAATTAAAGTGAACACATGATGGATCATCATCACATCACATCATGGATCTATTGGAAAGATAGGAAGAATGCATTGACAAGTAGAGAGAAGTGGCGGATCAAAGATCAAAGAGATGTAAAGGGAAAAGAATGGAACGAAAAAACAAGACAAGGAAGACGTCGGGTGAAAATGAAATTTTACATGAAGTATGCGTCTACAGGGTGAAGCAAATGAAAGGAAGAATATACTGGATGCTAAAAAGTTTACAGAGAAAAGGTATAATCATACTAATTTTTAAAAAAGAGAAAGAAAATTTCGCCAGAAGCTACAGAGACGATACTTGTTCTAAAATTTCAATGACAATTTTGAAGGAAAGGATAAAGGAGGAAGCGAACGAGGTAAGAGTGATCCGAGACAAGTGGACATGATTGTGGAAAATAGTGACGGTGGTTATATTAATATAGCATGTAATTAATCATTACGTAAATAATACGTGTGAAAATTAAAATAACAGAGAAAGTATCTTCTCTTTTTACCTCGTTCGAGCTAACATCGCTATATAGAAAAATCGAATAGACATCACGATTAAAAGTTCGTTTTGGGTTGGTATATGGTTCTGTTGGTGAAATTAATGATTCTCGTATTTAATGAAAATTGAAGATTTAATCGAAAGGGCATTGAATTAGCCTAAAATGAGGTCTTGACTATGATGTACATTTTTATTGAATTTTCCTGGGTTTTTCCAGTTTTTATTTCCTACTTCCGAAATCGCTATTGAACGTGAGGTATTCGAGAAAAATGCGGAAGCTCTTGGAGGGATTCGAATAATGTGATGAAAAATGCAAAAATATTGTTATGGCCCAGTCCAAGACGCCTGATGACTACCAGGCTTATTATACTCGTACAATTTCAAAGGCACTGCTATCAAAATGCAGAGAACAAGGATTATTCAATTGCAGACTTCCGTAGTCTAGCGTAGCTCAGAAGTAACTGCCGATCGAGCAGTATCGGTTGTCAAACTGACAGTTCCTCCGAATCTTCGAGCGTGGATTGGATCGACTGTCATCAGAAGTCAGCTGAGACGGTGACATTTTTTCAACACGATTACGCTAATCGCACGTGCGGTCAAGAGAAGCTACGAGGAAAGGAAACAAATAAGAGAACTGGAAGTGGTGAAGTGTGTAGAATAGGCGAATTCATCTAAAAATCCAGAGTACATATAGTTTGCCTACGAGTGAATCTTTGTTTTGACAGATGGATAGCAATAAATCGACACGTGGCCTTATTTACAGTTTTTGTCACGAGGTATGGATTCGAATGGCAATAAAATATATTCATCCACTCTATGAGGATATACTTCAGAAGCCTTATGGAAAGCCAGGTATGAATTCATAAGGTTTGCGTTCTTTGTCATCTGTCAAAGTAAAGCATATTTTACTCGTGGGTGGGACTGTACTATAAGGGAAGAATGCAGAAGCGTAACAAGGAGATAAGGAGATGAGCAACATTAGGGACGAGACACGTGTATAAAGTTGACACAGCCACTTCAGTACAATCACTTAAAGGAAGCATAATAATTTAGTGTTCGTTAGTTGCTAATTATTTACTCTATTTAGAATTTTTCTTGATTTTGACCTTTAACCGGAAGTAATGGTTGTGGAAGGTTGCGTGTAAAGTCTCTAAAGCCAGGTGAAAAATATTAAATGAAAAAACAAGTTTTATTTTTATTTTCACCTTCTCGTTACGAAAAAGATTATTCCTTCACGAATCTCTACGTCGTCGCAGCCTGGTGGCCCCAACGTAAAAATTATATTTTGGGTGCCAGGTGCCTTTTAGAATCAGTTCGATCCAGCGAGTCGTTTTCTTAACACACCGGAAGTTCTCTCGGCCGGTTGTTATCGCTAGCTCCTACTTTTGCGATGATAGAGGGGAACATGGAGAGCGGAAGAGCTACAATGGGCACACGTAACGGGTTGCCTTAAATGAACGTCACAGTGGCTATCTTATATAATTGCGATATATTCTAATTCAGGTAAACGAGCACAGCGTAACGACAGTCTCGTCCGAGCGCGACTATATAATTGCAGAATACAAAGAAACAGCGCGATCGCAAAGCTCATCCTATCCGGCCCGTGTCCTTCTGGAACGTTCCCGAACAATTGCACGAGGGGCGAATTTCTATGCACTTTTCTTCATAATCTCTAACCCAAAACCCTTTCCTACGGGTCTTATTCTACATTTTTCTTGTATTTCTATGCGTGAACCTTCTTCCAAGACTCGACAAAGTCGAAGATTTAGTGTCACCAGGTATACTTTTCACTGAGGTCGCTTTTAAAAATGCCTTTGAACACGCGAACCCTCGAGTACACGAACTGAAGGAATCTGAAGAGTTTCAACGGCAGAGACTTGACTGAATAGTAAAAACGCCTGAAAAGTTGGTCGTAGACAAGTCCAAAAAATCAGACCAATCAACATCGAAAAGTGCTTTGCAATTCTAATCAATAGTTCCTTTAAAGGGTCTTCTCTAACCCTCTCGTTACCTATTCTGGACGTTAACTGCTCGTTAATTACTCCCTCCATTAATTAATTGATCAGTCAAAGTGAAGAACAATTATCTGTCTACTGCTCGTACCTGGCTCGTTCGATTCTATACCGGAAAGCTAACGAGGGGAGCATTAGGCTTATTTTTTATTGTAATCAAAATGTGGTTTGATATTAAAAAATTGCAATCATACAGCGGATGTAACATGTTTCAAGTAAAAATGTCAATTAGAATATATAATGCGCAGTAATATGAAATTGTAAGCAGAAATTAAGCAATAAATAAAATATAGTGGGGGGGGGGGTATAGTAAAGGTTAATATGATGCAAGCCTTAACAAAGGATTCGTACAAAAAAGTTTTATTTTTCAACTTGGAGGGAGGGGATGGAGCTAACACGTAGATGGCTTCCTCGAATTTGATTTTTTATACAATTTAAAATTTGATCAGAGTACAGACGCAAGTGGAAGGTAAGGCGATACTTAGCAAACGACTCGAAAATCAAAATATAAAATCCAGACATGGGGTGGGGCTAACATCACAGGATATTTTGAGTAAAAAATAATAACTGTTTCGATTAATATCTAAAAATAGAAAGACACGAGGATTCTTAGAGATCTGACTGTCTCGTTGGTTTTATTTCTCTTCAAAACATTTCGACTCTGCACGCAATATTCTCAGGTAACTTATCTGCACCTCGTTTTCCTTCCGGTTCTTCCCACTTAGCGGTAGTACGGCCCTTATCACAGGAGTAGCACTCGCGGATCAGACGGTACTTAAAATTGAAGTGTCACATTATGTATAGAATAGGTAAAATCGTGAAGGGTATTTATGCTTTATTTTTATAATTGGTGCTAAAGGCTAATAAGACATTTTTTTCACATTTTTATCATACTACTATTTTATCATTATCATTTATCACAGGAGCAGCACCCGCGGATCAGACGGTACTTAAAATTGAAGTGTCACATTATGTATAAAATAGGTAAAACCGTGATGGGTAATTATGCTATATTTTTATAATTGGTGCTAAAGGCTAATAAGGCATTGTTTACACATTTTTATCATACTACCATCTGCCAGCTACTTTATCCGCTCTTTGCCGACTTACTTAATATTTTCGCTCTCTGCTGAACCTCCTTTTCGATATACCGTAATGAATTACGCATGACCTATGTTACTTCTGATGATCGGACTTATCCATAGGTAAAAGATTTTTCAAATCTTTTCACTTGTTTTCGAGTGTTTACGACACGTACAAAATTTTTCTTTTACATACTTTTATTAAAAAAAAATATTAATAGTGCATATGTATTTAATCTAAACTTCGATTAAATTTTTCATTAAGACCGTATAGGTATACCGTGCCTTCGTAGTATAACACGTGCGATATCGTTATCATTATCTACAGTAAATATTTCGAGAGTGATTCTGCTGCTGATAGATATACTGGATACCTAGCACGATAAAAAAATAATTGACAAATACCGTAACTTAACATTACCATCGTAAACAGGAGATGCCGATAATACGTCTGAAGCGATCTTTAAAATATTTGTACCCTTTTCTTACCACGCCTTGGATCAGGCGAGGCTCGTGATGCAGACGCGATTATGAACATGCATATAAAAAAAAAGAAACTGTGTAGAAACGAGAGTATCGATTTCAAGGTAAAATATGTCAAATGTAATATTTATTGTACAATATTGGCCAAAAGTATTGGCATAACTCGTCTTTAATCTTTAGAGGGCCGGAAAGCCAATAAATTGGCTCTACTCGTGACCAGAATTTTACACGTGTATATATATATGTATATATATATGACTGTTATTCGATTTCAAGTCATATCTCAAATTCCGGCCCTCCAAAGGTTAAAACTGTACGTGTCGTATTACGTACTTTTACCCAGAAATAGAAATGTCATTAATCCGCTTGGTCTATACAGTCCTGAAGTGTGACAATTGTATGCCGGTATGGTGGAAAATAGAGTTTCTTCTTGTACCTATTAGGCTTGGCTGGATATAAAAAAAACTGTATTGTGACTATGACGTTTATGCAGGTTGCTTCGAGATACGTATACATTAGTTTCTCTTAAGGCCATTCTACAATGCAACGGAACACGTATCGCGGAACGTATAAGCGGAGCGATATTCAACTTTATATCTCCCTAATTCCATTGGATCCTTTAATCAAGAAGGAGAAAATCGTTTTTAAAACCGAACAGGGCAATTGTTTTTTTCACGCAAGCCGTTACAGATTACGGAACGGGGCATGCTCGATGCTGCTCATCACGTTCCGTACTCCGTATTTCATTACGCATTCACGTAAAAAAACAATTGCTCCGCCAATATTTTAATGCGTGAAATGTCATTACCTGTCACCTGTCATTATCTGTCAATATATAAATATTAAAAAAAATGTGTATGCGTTTATTCATATAGATAAGTAAATCATTACTTCATTTTTAAAGTCACCATGACTTTTATCATAGAGAAATTTGATTTCTCTAACGATATTGACAATGACCTCGTCTATGGAGTTGGTAATGACGGGTGACAGGTAATGACATTAAAATATTGGCGGTGCAATTGTTTTTTTTCACGTAAGCCGTTACGGTGCACGGAACGGGGCGTTCTCGATGTTACTCATCATGTTTCGTGCTCCGTGAAATCCTTATCGACTCTAGAAACCGCTTCCGTATCTTTGCTATGTCCGAGACGTAGCCAAAATTGTAGAGACTTAGTAAACGCTCGGTTTTAAAAACGATTTTCTCCTTCTTGATTGGAGAATCCAATGAAATTAGGTAAATATACAATTGAATATCGCGCCGCTTATATGTTCCGTGTTACGTGTTCCATTGCGTTGTAGAATGGCCTTTAAAACACTTGTTTTACACAGATACATGATGTTGATAAGGGGGGTCAGCAACATTCCTCCACTCCTCTATTGCTTGTCTATAGATCACGTAATGGCGTTTAATCGAACACTAAATTCTCTTCTGTGTACTCATAAATTGACTACACGTATTGACGCGTACCGTTGTATGCATCAGACACGGAACACGTGGAATCTTAGTGAACCACGTGATAGTGTAATTAGGATGACGCTGGTGGAATATTAAACCTTGTATTTCCTTGAGTGAACCACGTGCCAACAACTAGGAGCTTCATGCGTTACGCATATGAGGTGCATCGCGTTATTACGTTTAAACGGAGGTTTAGGGATTCTTAGGGAATATTGGAAAAATTATTTTTTTTTCTTTATAAATGTCTTGCTTTCTGTATCTATATACATATCTGTCTCTTTGGATTTTTTTATTTTTAATTACAAAGATATCGACAAGATGCCCATAGACAACTGTTTAACGTGAAATTTTGTGTTTTTTTAACAGAGCTGGAACTCGGTACACAATGCGTGGTGCAAATGACCGAACAGCAAACCATCTTACAGCATCCGTCGTCGATGGACAAGATCGATCGGTAAGATACGAAGTATTAATAATCCAAAACGATTCTCTCGATTCTCAGGAGGGTTCGTGCCTTTTTTTTTTGAAGTTTCCAACGTGTACATCTTGCATGTTGTTTTGCATGCATGTTAATTCCCCATTAAATATTTTTTCCCAGAGGCTCAAAGTTAGTCCGGGTCCACATTGGGTGATCTAATAAGCTTAGCCAGGACCTGGAGGTGCCCTGGATTTTCAAGATGAAATCTCTACTAGGGTTGCTGTATGCATTGCCTTGTGTGTTATAGGATATACGATTTAACTTTGAAGTGATAATTTTAATACGTTAGCGATAACACTGAATATAGTACGTATAGGTCAATTTATTATAGTATGTTTCAGGTATATCAATATATACTCGAATCGTCATTTGGACACATTTTATGTATTAAGATTTGAAGCTACGGCGATCTGTTTCAAATTTAAAACATACTTCGAGGGCTATTTACCCTGTGGGTAGTACGCGGTCTCTGGACCAATGAACAAGCTCTCAAATTACTCATTTTTATGAAGTCTAGGGTTAAGCGTTACGCTAGACACTCGGAATTCTACGATGGGCTTAGTCTTTCATTCGATTAGCTTTGAACTCCAATGCTAGACACGTCAAAGGCTTCGGCTTTCTTTTTTTTTATTTTTAGTCTTCCATTTATATATACCCCATAACCTGCCCGTTCCCGAACCATACGATTCACATGTTTATATACATATACGTATAGTCGGTTCACGAGTTTGACGTGCTTTTTTTCTTGACAGATCGATAACAACGAAATCTGTAATCAAGTAACACGCGTCACTGCGTTAAATATTTTCTTACAAAGCGTATGCAGGATTTTGCACTGAATACATATTATTTCTGTACATTAGTATAAATTTGCATTATTTGGTGAAAAATAACGTTCTCCAAGGACTGCATTGATTGCCGACTCAAAAAGACACATGGAACTCGTGAAACGACTATGTGCAGCGTCAGCATTCAAAACTGATGTAACCTTCGGGCAGGTAGCAGAGGAATCGGATGATCACGTAATAAATAACAGGCAACTCTCGAACGTTCACTAGGTACCTAAGCTACCTCGCACATTCCGCTTGTATATCGTGACGAGTATATCGATCAGTGACGTCACCGCTGACGCATAATGTAATCTTCCTAGCTACCGTACATCCCCGCACCCCGCACTCTTCGTTCTCCTTTCACTTATTCTGTATCCTTTCTGGCACTGCCTCACTCCTTCTGGCCTCGGTCCTTTTTCATTTTATAATCCTCGGTCGCGTCACCCTGTCTCGACCACTAAAAAATCCTTCTGCCGCATAATCTTATTTGAACCTTGATGGACCTCGCTTTCTTATCAAGGGATCAACGTATCATTTATGTGTATACATTTTTAAAAATAGCTACGTTTATTTTTTTTTGTAACGCGATTAGTCAGTTAGTTACGTTTATAATTTTTTTCTTTGTCATGAGATATCCTTGTTACCTTGTGATTTTCTTTTTTTTTCTTCTGAAACTACTACCATAAAATTTTTGTATAATTCGTAGTTGCACGTTTGGATCAAGAGATACAAGTTCAGGACGAACGAGTATTTAGGCACGAACGCTTGGACTGTACGTTGCATCTTATGGATTCGTCGTAGCGAAAAGAAAACTTGGTGGCTGACGGGTTACGTTCAAATTGGAAATGTACGATGTTTGCGAAAATTTATAGCTCTCATTCGCATCCTCTGGATTTTTCCTGTGAATTTCAATTAGATTCGTTTAAGGGGTTCGCTGATATGTTTTAAGTATTCAGAGAGCGTCTTAGCGTGTCGGAGGGTCTTTTAATGATCGTCACTTTGAAAAATAAAATATTAGTGGAGAGTCATACGGGAAAAAAATGTGTCCGCGTTTCAATTGGAGATTTTTCATATTAATCATCTCGAGATTTCAAAAATTTTGTGTAAAATTGATTCAGTGGGATTTGGAAATTGAGTATCGCACTTTAAGGTGTCGAGTCGGTGGGAGAATAAGCTGGGGTTTTGTGTTAAAATTATGGCGGTTTTCGCGTAGAGGAGGGGGGGGGGGCGGTCGTCGGCAACGTCGTACATCATCAGTTGTGCGTCATTAGCTGTTTAGTTTTTGAGGAAAAAAAAATCGAAAATTGGTAAATTATGTGGAAATTTCGCAAATTTTATGCGTCACAGCGTCGAATGATCATGTAATAGAATCTTTTTACGAAAGTACAATTTGCGTGCAGAACCAAGGGAACAGAGAACAGTGCGTTCAGCCAATCCTAATGACGTCGTTGCACGGATGACGTCACTCGAACGAAATAGGATTGGGAAATTGCGCTACTCCCTGTTATCTGTTCCTTGTTCCATTCGTTGTGCACTTACCCTTATATGCTCGGAATACCTTCAGTACAGACGCGTGAGATTTTTTAATTTTTCCGGATGCGCGTCATTTTTAATGCGAAAATGTCGGATGTCTGCGTAAATATTCCTGTAACGTCCAATTTTAATTTTGGAACTGGAGGCTCTAGTTTGAATACACTCGTCCCTTTTTGCGATCACGATTGCATAAGACGTTTCCACATGAACCGCGTGGTTATGCTCTTGAAAATAGTTTATATTTGGATTTTGTCCAATTTTTTTATCTCGCTTTCGCAAGGGATATCGCTATTGTCTCTCTGTTATATTCCATGCTGTAACACAGTATTATCTCTTCGTGGAAACTTCAACGCTCCCCTGATGGGTCCAAACGGGAAAATATGTGGAAGCCCCTTTATGAATTTCACAATTAAACAAGACCGAGGCCGATATGTTTTTCAAGGCTTCTCTGGCTAAATTTCTACACGATTATTGGCAGAGCCAAAGGTTAACACGTACGCTGGAACAAGAAGGTCCAGGATTTAATGTTTTATCTATATTCGGTGCAGATGAAAGTCTCGGAAGAGTCTGTATGACGTCTAGATCGAGTCTATGAAAATGTCCTAAGAAAAGTGTATAAAACCGTAGTCATGTGTATATACGGATTCCTTATCTGCTGTCCGGTGGACATATCGATATCAGGGTGCAAATTCCTAAAAAGTTACGTATACTCGTACCCTTTCTACCTTTTTCGCTATTCTATGCTACTGCAGGGTCATAATACATGGCAAGTCATTGAATTACATTGGACATGCAAACTCTCAACAGGTTAACATTGAATATACGAGAAGCAGTTTGCGGTAGATGACAGCTGACCCAGTGTATACGTAGTTGTTCGAAGATATTTCAGGGGGGCAGAAGATATTTGACACTGGTCCTGTCCATACAGATATTTAGAACCAATTTTTTTTTAAATTAAATCTGAAATTTAATCACGTTTACAGAGTAAATTTTTTAAAGTTTAAAGAATTCAAGTAAATTTCTGTATTGACTGTCATTCATCCTAATTAATTGCCCAGGACCTTACGTGTTATTCAAAGGAGTGCAATCTGAACTTTACCCAATGATCTACGGTCACTGATCCACGGCCTAATTTCTTAAAAGGTTAAGTCATAATATTAGCCGCGCATTGATCACACGTGACTTGCATCCGGTTAAATGCGCGAAGGCAAGAAATCCAATGCACTCCAGCTGCATCGTTCGCCTGAAGTTCGTCCAAACGCCGCGTCTATAGGATGCGAAGAAAACAAAAGGACAGAAGTGCCGAGTGGAGGCTGCCAGTAGTAGCGAGAAATTTGGAGGATCGAGGGGAAAAAAAATCGAGAAATACGCCGAGTCGGAGCGATTTGATGTGTTATCGTAATGGCAATGGTCCTCCGAGATGAACGAGAGCTGCACGCGAGTCTCTCAAAAGGGAGTTCGTCTCTCCAGGAATCTCTTGGACGTGTTCCAGACGCAGTTTAACGAACTCTTTTTTTCTCGCGAGATAAGGGTATCTGTTAAAGGGGTAAAAAAGTTTCGGGCGAGATGCTAGCGGAACTCTCGGTGCTTCTTCGTGCAGCTTGGAGACGGATAGACGATCTTCTGCTTATTGCACGAAGCCAATGCAGTGTCGCAGTTATATTTCAGCATTGCCGTAGAACTCAAATTTTTCTTCCTTTTTTTTTTGCTTGTTGGCTGTACTTCAGGGCTTTTGCCAGCATAGTCCTGGGATAGGGTTTAAGTTTTTTTTTTCTTTTTTTTCTTCTGGGTCTATGGTATCGATAACCAAATCGCTCTTGGGGATACCAAGGGAAAAGCTGTTCGACACCTATAGAGATCAGGTGGGTTTATTTACGTATTTGATAAAAATTGCCTCAGCGCAAAACTAAGCTGCATTTAATTTAATGCTGTCGGTACTTGCGATCGGAAATACGTTTTTCATTTGCATTTTTAAAACGCAGTGACGGTCACGAGTGGATGTGCAGTCGGTAGCATTAGTCGTGGTAATAAAAGGATCCTTTCCATTGTATGTTTCTTTGGGTATCACTAGGATGATACTTGATACCACTTGAAAAGTAGGTGATTAATATCCGTAAGCGGGAAAGGTTAGGACAGTAGTGAATAACGTGTCTTTCTGGATACCGAGGATACGGTGCATATGCATTTGCGCTGCGTTGTATGTTTGTTTGGAAAAGTGAGTCGTTTATAGTCAGCTTTCGAATACCTCAGCTATATCCCAGAACTAGAGTTACTTATGGTTAATTGTTGGCAAACGGTAAATAACACAGCAAGTGCTATGCTAATTCAACACGGTCAGTACACACGAACATGCGTAATTGCATGTAATTGCAATATTTTTTTTCGCATACTTTTCAGGTGACTTTCCCTGCCACGCTCACCGATAGGAGGAGACTCGATTTTCTTGGCTGCAACGCGTTCAGCTAAATAATCTAGCATAAGAGAGAACGCACTTTCGTCGTGGAATTGCGTCAAATTGTTGGCCTATGTTCTTTGTGAGAATTCTTTTAATTGGCAGATTTTCTTTATTTTGAGAATTTATGGGACGAGGAGAGGTTGGGAAAAAAATATGTAAATGCTAATAGTCTTTATGCAAATGGCTAACGCATTCATGGGCAGTCTTACTCATTTTATTGAATCATCGTTGCAATCCAAGGAACTATCACTATGTTTTTTTTCTTACGGTTTAAGTTTCTTCGAAAACTATTGTCTTGACTGTGATAAAAAATTTTTGAGTATCGGGGATGTCTCGGAAAAGTCATGTGCAGGCAGATATCTTTGGTCTCCGTCAAATATTTCGCAATTTCAATTGAGCGTTTGTCAAGTATTTGCATTGATTTTCATATCGGGGAAGTCGTTTTGCGATCTTAACCAAATCGCTTTAAGTGAACGGGCTGATACTTTTGTTAGGTGAATTTTTGCAGAAAGTTTTTGAAATATTATGTAAAATTATTATTGCTTTCTTGGGCCTTTTATTAGTGTGACTGATTTCATTCAATAGTTTCTAAGCAAGTATGTCCTGTTGGATATTGACAATCGTTTGTAAATGATATCTATTGGTGCTCTATGAGTCACTCGAGTTCGGTGTCTTGATAAGAGTAGTAGCTGTCGGAACTTGTTACTTTGCCGTGCATTGGAGTGATAACGAATACTTATTTCAAATCGAGAAACGAAAGATGTACGTTGGATTTATGGACATGAATGTAATTCGAGTTACACTTTTCTTGTATACTCTGAAGAAAATAATTTTTCGGATTGCTTGAAAAGTTCATAATTTCTCGTTAAAAATATATTTACGAATTGGGCGTTTTGCTATTGAATATAGTTTGTGATATGAAGGACTTTATTTATTTATTGTATGAGCACTCCCTATAGTGTAAATAAATTATAGGACTATTTCCCATTTGGCTAATTCTTCGTATATGTATATAGTTATACTTTAGCTATAGCATGGTAACGCTATATTTTAAAAGTTTTAAAAGTTTCTTCACAGAAATAGTGGCGCGATCTATCGTAAGAGTTATCAGTCGTGGAGAAGCCGGACTGTGAACTTTCATTTTTGTGAAACTCGAAAAGTAAATAGCTGCGAGTCAGTTGCGTCCTGGAACTAAAAGAAGACAAGTTCGACTAATGGCCAAAACTTATTTTTTTTTGGAAATTTTTACAAAAATTTAAATTCGTAAGCGGGCCCCGGTATAACGGTACCAATGCCAATCGTACTGGTTACGATATATTATATTGTATGTAACAGTTGTCATTATAATATATGTTATAATGGATATAACCATTGCCTGAAAAAAATTGTTGTTTTGAATTTTACTTTTTACATTTTGAAACAGAAAAAAATTACCTACAAGATTTCGAATATTTATCAATTTTTATATCCATCCGATTATACTTTTTGAAAAAGTTCGGCAAAACTTAATATTTTCATATAGTATATTGTTATCGATCATTATATCTCTGAATCAAAGTAAAATTTCGAAACTGGACTGGTGGCTAAGTCAGTAGAATTTCACACAATCCACTCGTATCAAGTGTCTGCGAGCGCTTCGATCATGCAGTTCATATCCCACTACTAATAATACGGTCTTTCTTTATCGTGACACAATATCATGCTCTAAAATGCCTCACATTATATTATTTGCAATAAATAACTTTAAAAAAAAAGTGTCACACATTGCTCACATTGAATATCCCAACAATCACTAGTTCGAGCCCCGCTCTCGGCATCATACAAAAAATGTACTTGTAACGCGCGCAAGTAATTATTAATTTTTTTTTAAATTATGCAATCATGCGATTATCTCAATTGCACGTTCGATGCATTTTTACGAATATCAACAGTCCACTCAATTTTCTACTTCGTCGTTAAACTGAAAGGGAATTCTCTTCTGCCTAGCAAGTCCTGCAAACCGCATATTTCAAGCCTTGTCCATGCGTGCGCAAATTTCGACAGAGGTTGGGTCAAGACTGGGTCAAGGTGGCTCTTTTGTGATTTTCAACTTTGATAGGGTTGGGTCAGTCTTATTTATTGTGTTTGCCCCAATGCTTAGTGTTATTCCCCAACGCTGTTCCCGAGCTCACCCCACAGTGACAGCTAGTCTAGCGCCAGGCTCCCTGAGCATCGGCGCCAGGCCTGGTTCGAGGCTAAGCCAATTCCGAATTCCTATCGAGGGGGCGCCACCTTCGTATGACTTTTAATGCAAATGACTTGCCGATATCCCAGATTTGATTTGTGGATCGATTATACGTGTTCGCGGATCCACGTCTAACAGCGATACATCATTCATAAATGTACTGGAAAAATTTTCCACTACTGCGTTATATTTCAAAATGCTACTGTACTTCCTACGGGCACATGCTGGACGATCGCCAAATACGGCCGGAACGAAGAGTTCGGTGCTCCCACAAGTTTTCATTATTATTTAAAATACATTATACGTGGTCCTTCGACATATCGTTGCCAAAATACAATTATCTTCATTCTATCCTTATGGCTGTACGAGTTACGCACATGTTTTGGGTCTTGGTCAAAATGTTTGACCGATTGCATAGAACGTTAGTAGAGGTGATAGTGTACTTGAACGAAATATGAAACATGTAAAGAATCATTTTATTTTATAATCTGGCAGAAAAGGTTATTAGACGTGCTTGAGAATCCGTGATAAAACGTCCATCATACTACTGAATGGCTTATTGCGTGTTAATTGATAATTTTACTGATACCAAGTCTGCTGACAGTGAATGGGGAATAGAAACGATAGCGCATTGTAATTGCCAATTTAAGGTCGAGACTCGGAACTATCTCACGTGAAGGAGGTATAGACTTTTCATTTATGGATCAGATTAGGGTTATTCACGTTATACGTACTTACTAATATTGATACCCGTTTATCCCAAATAGATAAAATCGATATGAATATTTATCCTTTAAATAGTTATTTTCGTACCATGGGCGTAAAGTTTTACGCCCGCGGTGCGAACATTATTTTTCGTCATAAAGTGTGCGTAAAGTACGCGTTTTTGGCCTTGCGGGCGTAAAGTCGAAAAAACAAGGCCAAAAACGTGTACTTTACGCACACTATGACGAAAATGTCTTTTTACATACAAGTAGTCCTATAATAGGTTCACCAGCAAGCGACGCGGTCCTTACCGAGTGACACGTGGTTTTCCATAAAATAACGTAGATATATGTTGTAAAAATACAAAAACGTATTTAGTGTAAAACCGTGCGTATGTATGGCGACATTATTTCACGTCACAAGACTAAAAATAATTGACTTTCGTGTTTATCGTGCGGGGCGTATCGTCGTCCCTTAATATCGCGTTACGTAAAACATCCAGCCAAGAACTCCAGGATCAAAACTTTTGGAATTACCGAACGTTAGGCTGATTCTTATTGTAAAATCATTTTATGCGTTACGAATCTTCACGTCGCTGGAGCTGAATCACCATGAGGCTCCAGAGCTGGGATAGTGGAGGGTAATCCAAAAACACTGGACGTCTCTGGACGAAATTGTGTAGGGGGTCAGCATCGAGGAAGACATTGCCGTGGACCATATCTTTCTTCGCGTTACTGCCGGTACCGATGTGCCGAGATGGGATCATCAGTTACCGAAGAGGATGGGGAGCAGGAGGTACCCTGGCGCGAGGCGTCATCAACCTCCGCCATCTGGCCGTCCTCCCGACCTGGTCCGGACGAAGATCATCACCAGAGCAACCTGGATACCCCAAAGCTATTGCGAAAGTGTTTTTTTTTATAATTTACGGGCCACTATCATTTATAGTATATCCATACGCGTATACATGAAAATTTATATAAAAAAGGACAGTTTAAATTTGGCCTTGTCGCGAATAAAAAGCCGACTTAATTTAGCGACGTTACTTGAACTCTTAGTCTGAATATTTTCTTCAGCCACGTATCAATTTTTGTTCTCGCGTTAATTGTCGAGCGTGATACAGGCTTGCTTGTTTCCGTAATTAACACCCGTTTCTTAAACCGTCGATTCAATAACGCAGCACGTAGGAAGCACGAGATAGGATCAAAGTTTTCTCCAACGTGATTCTCAAACCGTGCATTCTCCTGATAAATTCTTTATAAATTTTCAAAATAATTTTTGTCCTAATAATTTACGTACCATTCGTTACGTAATTTAACGGGAAACGTGGTATTTAATAATCGATATCGCATGGACCGAATTGCACTATTGTGACATGTGTCATGAATTAAAGTTGAAAAAATAGATGAAACAAATTATATGTGTAATACATATTATTCTTTACTGCTAGGAGAGATGGGCCTGAGATGGCATAGATTTTCTCACGTTATTCCCAATGCTGACATTTTTCCTCTATTGCTAAAAAAATCGGGATATTTACCCAATTTATTTACTCGGGATAAACGTATATACGTATGGTTAAAAAGGATATAGTAGGTTTGAATATTATTCGAAAGAATATTAAAACAGGACAAAAATCTACGCTGTCCGACGTGATAGCCAGCAACTTTTTTCTAAATGGTTTTTCAAACGATTCGTAATTAATTTAAAAAAAAATACAGTTCTCTTCTTAGTACCACATTAATTTTAATGCTCGCGAACAGCAAAGACTCATCGTTGTCGACTACCTTTAAATTATTTGAAATATTTCAGGATGAGTAAACATGCTCGTAGTTTGTCAAAGAACTTGCAAACTATTGTCGATCCGTTGACTGTCGCATTCAAGACAATCCAAATGGTATCGTTTTGCGTTATCGACATTATCCAACGACAGGCATTGTATTAACATTGGCTACGTTGGAGGACAAAGCTGTCAACCTCGATTCTCTTATCGTGCTTTCAGCACCCACGTGCCTATTCATACAACTTGAAAATTGAATTAGAATTTTTATAACTTTTTACTCTTGCACCTCAATTTGAAGTAGCGCATTGTCCTTGCCTCGATTAAATGTCCAGAGCACATATGACTAAGCAGAACAAAGTTTATTCCAGTTAGCGTGTATCGAGTATAGCAATGCCGAAAAATCAGTTAGTTAACCTACGTCCCACGTGGGGCGCTGCTGTAGCTGGACGCAGCTCCGATGTTAATCATTGCCAAAGTACAAACACTTTATATAACTTGAGGTTGACTACGATGTGATGGGATTGAAAGTTCTAAGTATTCTATTGCTGAGGCTTTTATAAGCTTTAGCAGCTTTACGAGGTCAGAGGTCGACGCCACATAGTCTCAACCTACGTGACTCCATACGTGACTATGGCCTCTCTCGTCATGAGGGTGCAACATGACTTGGATGTATAACATCGCTACTTAGATGCAAATATTTAAATTGCCATTTTTCTTTCCTTCTCCTTCATATTTGCTTCGCGTATCTGTAAGGTAGAGACTTTATTATGAAACTTTTAAAATTCGTATAAAGCGAAAAGCTAACAATTATTGCTTAATTGATCTTTCTGAAGAATTAAAAACGTCAGTTTGTGGTCATTGGAATATCATTTTTTTTACTGGTTACACAAAGATCGAAAGTGTCATTAGCTAGGCAGAGAAAAAACGATTTTTATGATTACCTTAAGGATCCTTATGTGTTTCTCAAATTTTTCTTGAACAATGGGCAAGTCGTGAGTGACAGATGTACGGTATATTTGCACTAAATGTACTTTATTCTTGTATTTTACGATTTTGCACTAAATGTATTTTATTCTTCGATTTTCCATTACTTGCCAACTGTCGAAAAACAGATTGACCTCGTGGACCGACTATGTAGGTACCTTTTTATTATTTACGAATATAAAAACATAGACTTGTATAATCAGGCCGCGACGCCAGCTCCACTTTGAGGTGCCATCTACTTACGAAACAAAACTTATAGAAGTCCCCTCAAAGTGAAACCGATATCGCGGCCCGACTGTAGTAATTACGAACTTTGCAGTATGCACCACGACGCCATCTTAACTGTTCCCACACGACGGGATCGACTCTCGCGACATATTCCTCATGTAATATAATTCTCCGAGTGCGAAGGGTTAAAACGAGCAGAAAAGGAATACGGATTTTTATTGATACGTAACTTTAACGTGTGCGTCAGTTTTGAAGCTATGGTGCAGGTCAATAAGTGTACAGACGAAGGGTCGTTCGTGAAAGGGGTTGGTGACTTTTCCTTACGGATTGGCAAAGAGGTTCAAGGGTTAATAAAATTTCTATGCAGCCGTGGCCTCGCAGAACCTCCCACATTGACATAACCTGCCAGAGTGTAAAAAAATCGAAGATTCTTATTTTCGTGAAACTCAAGTGTCACCCGGTAGCACACAGAGCCAACTTTCTTTGATAATAGAATATTAGGCAGTTTTTTCCAGAATTATTTCTCAACAGAGTTAACGATTCGACGATTTAATATATACTCTCTTTATTTACGAATTGAGGATTATTGTATCATGCAGAGTGTCCTAAAATAACAGTATTTTTTTTTCGTCCTGCGCACATACATAACGAAAAGTAGCGTGTGCTTAGATCACACGGCTGAAGTGAAACTGCTTTTGGACATTTTAATGAAATTCATGCGAGAATGAGTCAAAACGAGGAGAGCAAAAAGATAGCGGAGGTTGATGCATGTCTGTGAAGTTAGCATATCAAGTCCTAGCATATCAAAAATAAAATGGAGTTCTATTCGCATACAGTCGAGTTC
>JARQTJ010000707.1:63762-103836 GCA_030142635.1 Trachelus troglodyta
AGAACTCTTCTGTGGGCAATCAGAACTCCAAGTATTTTTTTGGAATGAGCATAATGATGGGCTAACTTCACAGAGGTAAACGGTTATACGTCGTCTGACATGGTAGCATTGGAGTTGACCAAACAGGAATTAATGATTGTCCCGATTCAAAGGGTGAAAAAAGTTGAAAAAAAATTTGAAGCTATAAAAATCTAATTAACGCGTCGTGACGTTTTCACGAATTTTCATCTCGTAATAGGATTTTTATGAGCGAAAGTTGACCTAAATTTTCACTAAGATAAGAAAAGTCCTTGACCTTTCGTTCGTGAGGTTAGTAGGTGGCATGCGATTTCTACGAGCCCTTCCTTTCCATAGTTCAGGTATTTCTTTTTCCTTCTCACCTTTCCTCACGCATTAGTGCTATTACTGTTAACCCTTACCCTTTCTCTCCCTCACCCTTGCCCTCTCCCTCACTCTTCCACCAATCGCACCAGAGACTGTGATCGATACCTACGTGCCTGGAGGAAATGTATTTCACACGTTTTGCCTAGAGCCCGATATCACGCACTTCTCTTTATTCGATTTTACCCGAAGTTTCAGGAAAACACTCTTCTGATAAATATTACGCATATCGACGTACGAATTCATTCGGTTAATGAAATGCTTTTTTCATTCGTTCATTTTCATCGTATCTTACAGCTAAATCGTAGCAATGAACATTTATACGTTTAATCAGAGTTCGCTAGGGTTACTGTTATCAGTTGGGATTTTAATGGAAATTGTTAATCCGTCTGTCTTTTCTTCTCCGAGAATTCCTATTCGAAATTTTTGAGACTCGGCAGCTAGGAAATAGGTGAGTCGTTTATGGTGATTTTTTGGGGACGCTGTACCTGGTGTCCAAATTGAATTGGATTTCAATGCGTTTGGATAGCTGATTTAAGTTGTCCATTAACTGGCTGCACACACGTCGCTATGCATATTGAAATTTTTATTCGCTTGAATGTTATGCGGTTACGACGCGTAGTTTTGCTAAGTGGGTAATTCAGGCGAGAAGACGGTTTAGGATTTTGGATTTTAACCGGAAGCCACGCGACATTACGTCAAGTATACTTTATGCTAAATGTATTTTCTTCTTGCTTGTAAGACAAACCACAATTAAGCGTTCTTGAGAATTTAATTTCCTCAAATTCCTCGAAAAGCAATTACGTCGCCAGGAGTGTCCGGAAGAAGCTCTTCCGCCAAGGAGGGACGAAACTTTGGAAAATGATGATTGCGGCCGACCTACGTCTTCGAGGTCTGATTCGAGAATTTTTCGCCGCTCTGTACATATATAAATTGCATAATTTTCCACGCCGTTAGACGGGCAAACTTTCGTATTCGTGGCTACCCTTTCGCAATTTTCTGCAAATATTGCGTGAATTTCTACTCGATTTAACGCGAACTTATTTGCACGTGGAAAGTTAGATCCTAAAACGTGTACTTTGTCGAATGTTACTTCTCTGCTTATATTCATTTGGCTTTTCATCGTTGAGCAAAATTTTGCTTCGTAACGGAAGATTTTTTTTAACCCCAACGCTTGTCACGGGTATATGAAAATTTTGTTAAACGTCACGACTCATTAAGGAACGAAAATGATAGATAATAGAAATTCTACAAAAACTAAACTGTATAACTATTTTCGAAGGTTGTATAAGAAATTTTGATTTTTTTTCTTTCTTACTAATTGTGAAAATATTTATCACTGCCAAATAAGAATAAGACAGCTAAGCAATTCGAACAATCAGAAACACAGTTTTTTTAAAATTTACCGTAATTTATTTTTCAATTTTTTTTGCCAAGGCACCTATTTGATACCGTTTTTCCCGACATTTTAAACAATTTTTTTCGGATACACGAAACGATTCCTCGCAATAGCTGTTACCAGTATTGCATATTTATTATCCGGCCAACTTTATCCTGATAGACACATGTCCATATCTTTTCAAAAATTTTATTTACAAAATATCAAAAACATCGTTGTTACATCCCTTGTCGAAGGTCTGGTAGCACAAACTTTGCCTGTATGGTTGACTTACAATTCGTTAAAAAAAATACAGTCATTCGTCAAAGTACTTACAACACACCAATTTAATTATTATCCTCACTAATTGAATTTTGGTCGAAAGTAACACAAGTATCATTACCAGTCAGTATAATCTTTTTTTTTTTAATTTTCTCTCGGATAATTTCATGCTGAAAGACTGTGTGAGACCATAACAGGGCTTTTCGTTAGCACTCGTATTCGTAGCGTCTATATTTTCATAAACCTTCGTTTAGATTCTATATGTCTTCAAGAAAAAAAATGAATAGTCTTCTGAAAGTCTAATGCAGAAAAAAAAAACAATCCTTTTTCTCACGAGCAGTGAGAATTTCTTCCTTAATTCTGAAAAATAAAAATAAAATATTTCCACGAGAATTAATATATTCTCAGGCATATTTCTTTTTTTGCACTCTGTAAAAAAAAAGCAAAAGAAAAGGGAATACTTCCAGTAAGAGAGGAAGTATGTGTTCCATTCTATTTAGGAAGCCGTTCAATTTATCTTGTAGGAAAATAGCCGAAGGTCTAAATGAAATTCCTCCGGGCTCGTTCGCGACAGCAAATTCACAGATTGCCAGTAAATTTTGGTTTGGGATGGCAGCATACGCCCGGGACCCTCGACCCTTAACACGAAAGGCACTAGGAGTCCCTAGTGCTTCCGCCATACCATTGTGCCCTCATCCCTACCATTTCCTAAACTACCTTCTCACGTTTGCTTAGAGTCCAAGTTGCCTTCTCCATCGGTTACTTTTGCAACCTAACCAAACCTTCATTCACCCCTTATCTGCCAAATGTTGAACCTTTCGTAACTCGTTCCAAGTTTTTTGTATTTTGAAGTAAAAGTTCATTTTCTATCAAGCACAGAGAACACTCATGACCACCCATAAAGTTTTGGATACGTTCGAATAGATATGATTTTTTGAGAAATTTCAAAAATCGAAAATCTTCATGTCGGATAAAAAGTTAAAAATTGCATTAAATTTGTTGACCCCCTTGACGTCTATTTACCCTTTTGCACTTTAAATAACTATATCGTATGATTACTCGTATGTGGAAATTAGATCGTATTCTCGGGACCTCAGAAACAATAGATACATACATTGCATTATATTTCTTCAATATGCATTTTCCGTGATAAAGTAATTTGAATTCTTCTGCAACCTCGTATCGATAAGGGAGTCTTTACGGAATAACTGTAGTATCGATTACATTAAGAATCGATAAGAAATTATTTTTTAATTAATACAAAACTACTATGTAAAATTTCTCTCGCGATAACAATGCGCTCAATTACAATTATAAGTTAATACAGCCGATTCACAAGGTCAATGTGTTTTTTTGACAGTTCGCAAGCAATGCAGTCCTTAGAAAATCGCACGTGGCTTTTAATACGATAATGTAAATATGCGTTTAAATAGATGAATACAATATCTTTAGTGCAAAACCATCCATCCTTACATATCCATAATTTTTAACAAATACTTCGTTTAGTGACACGTGTGCCTTGTTACAGACTCTATTGATTTCCATGTGTCAAAAAAAACACATCAAACTCGTGCTCTAATTATACGTAGGAGTGTCGCATGACACGATTGGGACGTTCTTATGGCAATGCAAAGAAGGTACGGGCTTTTCCCGCTAGGCGTCCAGCTCGATTGTGGCAAATGCACGCCCATCAACTGTGACGTATGTACCTATGACTCCAAGAAAAAGTCCAATTCAATTTACCACTTCCGAACCATCAACTTTATTCGCTTTCGATTGACTTTTTCTGCTGATTCTCGTTTCTTTCTTCTTTGCCTTCTTCGGTAACACCGGTTATATAGTATAAGTCGACCAGACGCATTGCACGGATATGATTCTTATAATATACTTTTCAGCAACGCGATCGATACTTCGTGCGATAGGAAGTAAATACGAGATAAAAACCTCAGTTCATTTAAAAAACCTTCGCTTTTTATAATTATTAATATTATTAACGGAGATCCGTTTTATTTTATCCGTTCTAATTAGATTTCATGTTTTCAGAGGCTGCTCGTTCTTTCAGCTGCATCGCTAATGGTTGAAATGAGAAAGGGATCGTTTCCATTGAACGACGAAACCCTCGTTATTTTCGATCAATATATAATTATCATTGCGATTATTTTATAAGTGCTCCTTGGCTATAGATTTAAAACCTAGTAAATTACCAGGAACATTAAATTGAATTCAGTTCTCTACCGAGGTTGAATAACATTTGTCATATTATGCAATGTTAAAAAAAAGACAGATCTTAAATTTTATGCCCGTATAATCGGTTTGCTCCAGTTTGCCCCTACATTTTATCCATCCTTCCTCCTCTCCATCGAACTGATATTTTTCTTTCGAATTTCTTATGCATCCTCGCAGTTAGTCAAGATCTTGAAAAAAAAAGAGTTCAACTCCTGCTTTTGGCTTTGACGAACTGACTGTTAAAAGAGATCTCTACGGAGGAAGAAATTCGCTTATTTACTCTCCTCCCATACTTTCTTCACCTTTGCATTTTCGTTTGTCTTTCCTTCTCTCTCTTAGGCTCTTCACGCTCAACCTTTTTTCTCTTTTTCTTTAAAGTTTCGCATAAAATATCCTACTCCATCCAACAGAGGCTCATCCCCCGGGAAACTAGTGTAACGGCTGTACCGTTAATGAAGCCACTGCTGACTTCAGTCAAATAGCCGAAGTTTTGCTGATATGAGCCGTAAATCGATATGCTGCCAACGTTATTATGCAGAGTAATTATGCAACTCTTATACGCCTTTGCCAGCTGATTCAATGGGATTAGATAAATCTTGATCCCATTTGCATTAAAATACTTCATTACAGTTGGTCCACGTGTTCCATGTGTCATATTTTGACAGTTCGAAAACAATGAAATCTCTAGGAAGTGACAACGTGGTGACACATTTTTTTTCGGCTCCCAGTTTCCTTATCTCAATGATCCATGGAAATTTGTCTTTTCTACTCTGTCGCATTTTTTTTTTCTTATTACACATTGCAGGTTATGATTCCATTGCTCTTCGATAAATTTCGTTCTACCGTAAATTCAACTCGCTCATGTTCGAGACAATTCTATCTTGTGACCGAGTACTCCGATGTACGTCATCGGAAAGTCCCTGTAAATAGTCTGGTTGTGTAAAGGGCGACTGGCTGACCATTTTAAATCTTGATCACTGCAACGGCTCGCGTGTTTCACTGGCTCTAAGGTCGGTCTGTCCGCAAACTCGACAATACTACTATAATCCAAGAGGCTCCGTCACGCGACAGTCAATCTATTTTCTGGTTTTATTCCAGTCCTTTTTTATCCAATTTCACCGGCATGTTTTCGCCTCGCTCTCCTTTATAATCAAGTGTGTCACGGGAAATCTCATTTTACCTGAAACCGCACAAAATAATTACGACCCATCAGTCATTAACCATTAACGGAGTACATGCCTGCATAAAATATCGTTCGCGTATCATGCATGCGCATTGCAAAAAAAAAGCAAAATGCAGAACTCCGAAACCGGATGTACTGGAGATTTGCAAATGTCTCTCTATCCGGAACTTTAATTTCACGTGTAAATGTCAATTCGATCCGCTCTGCTGAGAGTGCAGAATTTTTAATAAATTTGACATTAGATTTTTCTATCTTTGCGCATGCGCACAGCATAAGTGCTTGGACATCTACAATTCTTACTGCATCAGCCATTCGTGTTTTAGCGCGATGGACTTAGCGCGCAAATTCGCTTAGGAACGCACATAAATTCCTTTGTTTTTATGGCGCATTCACAAAACGCATGTCTCCTTGTGCAGTCCTGGCTAAAAATAAATTCATAGAAATGCCCCCGTCGACACTATTACTGACTCCTGTGTTTTCCAAATATGGTATGCCTCCTCACCACGTCACCTATCTTGATTTTACGCATAGGTTGAGAACTTAATAGATTAGATCAAACGAAGGTCAAGAAAAAATAATAATATTTGTGCAAATAAAGGCTCGAGCTGATAGTTTGCTTAATTTAGACGATAAGATTACAATAGAATCGAATAACTGCTCTTTCGAAATGAGTATAGCGTCGATCAACAACGTAAATGTATATTTCTGGTACGTGCAACAGAATACTTCAGGTAATCGCGTGTCGTATTGTTCGAACGTCATTCACCGTTTGGTGAATTAGCAGAGGAATGAATTTAACGTTAACGTTCAGATAAAACCGACGTTATACCTGGTTATATTAATACTCAAGGCTCTGAGAATCAGCTGATAAAGTGTATTTCAAAGCTGGCAGTTCGTTCGACCAAACATATGTATTTGAAGGTTGAGATGTAGTTGAGACGTTACGTTGTGCCGACAACAACAAAAATTCAGGGCTCCGCTCGATGTTGTGTCTAGCCCAGCCCAACCTAACCTAATTCTCTATATCATTGTATTTATATACAAATAATTGTCACTGAGAAGATTAGCTCAACTACGCCTGGTATCAAGTGACATTTAGTTGTAACAAGGTCAATCGTATCAGAGCATGCCATGAGTTATACAGTTTTTATAAATATTGGAGAAATACCTGAAAACCAAATTACTTACGGAATTACCTGACAGTCATTGATATGAAACTGATGCGCGATAACAGTAGGTATTTGGCTTGATAAAAAATGATGCAATTCAATCAACAAAACGCCCAGGCATCCGCATCGATATTTCGTCAGTATAACCAACAGTGCGAGTTCAAGGCGAGGTTCAAACGATTCTTTTTTTTTCGGTTCATATATCTGTGCCGCGGACAAAAACGTGCTTTCAAAGGTACAATGAAATCATGGAAGAGAAATGACATTAGGACGAAATGTAAGATAAAAATAACTGGAAAAAAAGTGAATTTTATTTCATACAGTGGAGACCACAAAATATAAGACTTTCTTCGTCAGCGATGTTTTCTACGCCAAATAACGAAGCTTTTCGCAGGCGAGAGTCCCATACAATGGAAGCTCAATCGATCGAGCTTGAGATTCAATAAATCGACTAAACTACCCTATATCCCAGCGTGTAGCTGGAAGCGAAGTAGAACGTAGGCAGAAGTGACCACAAGTTCTCTCTATGATTGATCGCGCTTCGCTTTGGTACTCGTCTCTAGGTGCCATCGGTAGCCCGCATCATAAGTTACATTTACTGGATGGACTAGACCTACTTATTCGATACATCCTCGACCTTGTCTACGACCAGCCTTCTGTTTGCGCATTGCTCAATTCTTCCCCACTACTCTGCGATTTGAATATTTTTTTTGTTTCGGAACATATTTTACACGATCATTCAAATTTATGGATTCTCGTACGAGGAATAGCAGTGGATATTTACACATTAATATTTCTGCTCGTCGCCGATTCATTCATTCTCTTACAGGGCAGTCGTCCGAAGCTAAATAATATTTCGTTGCAGCTGTCGCTTTATTTTGAAAATACTCGTACGAGTTTCATTCGTTTCGATTCGTGCAACATCACTGGTCCATATCAGAAAATTTGACATATTTTTGCTCAAATTATGACTAGGGCCTGAATACATTATTACAATTGTACGGTAACCCGCCTGCAATTAACGTAATTAAAATTGAAGGTCAATCTTAAAAAAAGAATTATGGATCTCTTAATGATGGCGCTTATGCAAAATCTAGTTTAGTTAATTGATGGTAGAAGGCAGGTATACATTTGTTTTAAGAAAAAATTAATCTGTGACCTCGTTAAGAAATTAACGTACCGTTATCCTCAATATTCTTGCACAGTGAAGCTAACATTTTTTTTATCAGCCGTACACGTACGTTATACTTGACCTGTTATTAATTTATACAAAAATCAATAGGTTAATACTGTTCTTGCCTCAACCATTTAAACTTTATGTCGACCCATTCGCTTTATATCGCTAAGGCCCTTTCCTACTACTTCCACGAGTTTGATGGGGAGCTGAAGTTTTATGATAAAAAAATAAGGATCTGTCAGAAACCTAAGAAAATAGTTGTCCGGGTGCTGAGGGTTGTGTTATAGTTGCCGAGGGTTGGCTGCCTTGCAGATCAATATACTCCTTACTATGCTGCTGCTGTACTTTGCCACTGTACCGTGCATTTTCTCGTCTCTTTGAAATTGTACGCCTGGCAAATTTTACTATGCCTCGCAATATCAATCTGCAGGGCGTTTCAGATTTGTGATTTCACGAATACATTTAAAATCAATAACCGCTGGACGGCCGAGCCAGACCTAACGAATATGATTAATGTCCCCTATGACACGAGATATCTATATTAATGAGAGACAGGAAGCAAGAAAATAATTTTGGAAAAATTCCAATGCCTGTTATCAGGATTTTTCAGGCGATTAGATTAGACCGTTGCGTGACATTCTAATAAATGGAGAAGAACCCAGTTCTTTTTGAAATTTGGTAAATATGAATCACAAATACTAACTTTGGGTTGTTATCAAGTTATCAGTAAATAGTAAACTGTAGTGTTTACCGATAAGTCAATAGCAGACGGAAGTTGGAGTAATTGCGATCTCTATTTTTAACGATTGGCCAACTCGTGAGTTATCGTGTATACAAATTTTTAATCTCCACGTAAATTAGTTATTGGTATTGAATTTTTTTTTATTGTCATGAATTATCCTTCGGTTATAAAATTACGAAACTTTAAGGATGTTTATTAATCATGTATTTCTTTGTATTTTGATTACAGAAACAAACCAAAAACATTTGCTTTCGATCACTGCTTCTACTCGTTGGAACCTGGATCGGAAAACTTCGCCAGCCAAGAAGTCGTCTTCAATGCTCTGGGACGTGACATTTTGGACAATGCTTTCCAGGGCTACAATGCTTGCATATTCGCTTATGGACAGACCGGTATGTCTGAAGATAATTTTTGGTTTTGTTTTGATAATACTCTATGGCTAAAATCAAAAGGATGTATGTATACGTATACGTCATCTGCGTGGATATGAAAGAATAACGTGGGAAATCATGAAGGTTCATATGTTGGGCAACGTAAGGGCAGATGCGTATGTTGGAATAATTGAAAATTATATATTGCCAATAATAAAGAGACGTGTAAGGAAATCGAAAAAAGGAATTTTTATTTTTATATGATTTTTTGTAAATATTTTTTGGCGTTCGCTCTTTTGACACGAGACCAAGCTTTTTGGTGCAGACGCTCTGTTGATTATAGTCACGCCGATATATTGCCCGATGGTTATAATCTTTTTTTACTTCCGATCTGGCAACACTGCTGGAAAAATGAATCATGCTCCACATTGATTAAATATATTTTATATTAAAATATCTTTCTAAAATTGTGATCCACCGTTATACTCTCTTTCACTGTAGGACTTCATTTAATTAATAATTTTATTCTTCTTTATTTTATGGCATAACATTTTTCTTTTCAATATCGATCGTCATTCATTCAAGTGTCAGGGAGTTATTTGAATTATTATTTTATCTATATGACTTGATGACAATTTGTAAGAATGTTCAGAACTTTTTTTTACTGTTTTCGAGCAATTAGTGACTGTTTTTTTTTTCTTGACATGGTATTCCGTAGTATGATTAACAGAAATTATTATTGTTATTATTATTGCTACTTCATTTCCTGTCATCCTTAAAGGTTGCTTATTTAACACCAATTTGTCAGGTTGTGTTTGCTCACCTGGTCTACGAGTAAATACACGAATACATACATAAGCCGAACCCTACACGATGCTGTCTCATCCATTATAATAATTATCTCGTCTAACAAACTTATCTACATGATATGGATCATGACTAAATACATTCTCAAATTCACGTGACAATGAGTCTTTAGGATTCGCCTTTGAACTTTATCATATATCGTATCGATTGATCAGTACAATTTTTATACTATCAGTAAATAGGCATTTATGAAAATCCTTAAATTAGTGTTATCCACCAGACAGAATTTTTTTTCTTAATAAAATCAGCCCTTTTCCAGCCTATCAAATAATCGTGAAGCCGCCATTGCGTTTTCTTCATATTTACATTTTTTTAAACTAGAACACTAAGCGCAATCAGCAAAAAATAAAATATTATACCGTCCACCAAAGACCATATAAATGACCTTAATAATAAATCCAATGATTTGGATTCCATGTATAGAATTAACGAAGAAGCACAAAAGTTACACTAACTTAAGTCGAATTCCAGGAGAATTATATTGCAAAATGTTGTTCCCCTTTTCAACGACTTTAAAGTTCTTCGTTTCTGTGCACACGTAGAACATACTGGATATTAGGTGCGCTCAGCTGTAGACGGTCCCAAAACTGTTGCAGGATTTTGAGGCGCGTACACTTAAATCGAAGAAATTGGGTCCGACAGACCCAGGGTGCACAGCAAATGTTAAATGTCAACTGTACCATAAGTCAGATGATATTGAGATTTAGCGCAAGACTTGCACTTGTAACGATTCCTAAGAAAAGTAACTACCGCCCTTGAATAATAATATTGCGAATGTCTTCTTCAGGCTCGGGGAAGTCTTACACGATGATGGGCAGTGGCGACAATAAAGGAATAATTCCACGACTCTGCGACAACCTCTTCGACCTGATTGCGAAGCAGCAAAGCTTCGAACTATCCTACAAGGTTGAGGTCTCTTACATGGAAATCTACAACGAGAAGGTCCACGACCTCCTTGATCCTAAGCAAAATAAGCAATCGCTCAAGGTCAGGGAGCACAATGTCCTGGGACCTTACGTCGATGGCCTTAGTCAGCTCGCCGTTACATCCTTTCAGGTAAATTACGTCATCCGCTCCTAACCTTAATGTTCCCTAATTATCTTTGTTCTTTGTTCATGCATTTCTTTCCTAGTTTTTTTTTTCTTCGCCCGTTTTAGTATATCGTACCTACGTTCTCATATTGTCCTTTGTTCTTTATGTAAGATTTCAAGAATTCAAGAATTGTGGCAAAAACAAATTACTTGATTCATCATCTTGCTTCTTCCACGTAAATTTAATCAGATACTTTCATGCGTCGCAAATATTTATTTTTTCTGATTAATTCTTTGAAAGTAATATACAATGTTTTTTCATGTCATTCGTGACTGTTAGTTTACTACGGGCGACGTATCGTTGTAGAATAATTTTAGCGCCAGTTTCGATCCAAGTTACATCGTCCTATTTGATAAATTAGTTAGAGACACACTTGAGAATTTTTTGTAATCGAAATTATAATTCTTGTAGCGCTCATCCTCTCATAGTTCGGAATATTTATGCTTTCGTCACGAAAGCTATCTTGGCTGCGATTAAATTATTCTATTAAAAGTTAATTACTCGCAATGTAAACAGGAATCATGGTATTCTCGGAAGATTTTTTTTTCCGAGTTTTATATAACGCGTGAGACACTTGAATTGATAATCAAAATCACTGACGTTAATTGCTATCTGCTATGCGTAGATATTACGTTAAACCGTGCACGACATGTAACATTTACTGTAAAGGCAACTGCAAATTGGGTTTTTTGCCAATTTCGTCATAATAATATATAGCATGCTTCATTTAACCAAATGGCTGCTTCTGAGTGTACGAAAATATTTTGTTACTTTAATCGCAGAGTTTATCATGTAAAATTATTATTAATACCAGCGACCTGTTATTGCTGTCCATATCACAATTAGAATTTTCAGATATAACACGGCGGTTACTAATGCTGGTAATGTTCCATTGTACTTAATGACCTTTTATTAACAGGATATTGACAACTTAATGGCTGAAGGGAACAAATCACGAACTGTCGCCGCAACGAATATGAATTCCGAGAGTTCCCGCTCTCACGCTGTGTTCTCTGTCATCTTGACGCAAACTTTGACGGATTTTAAGAGCGGAGTAAGCGGCGAAAAAGTATCACGAATGAGCTTAGTTGATTTGGCCGGAAGCGAAAGAGCTGTGAAAACAGGAGCCGTAGGCGATAGACTTAAAGAAGGAAGCAATATTAACAAGTGAGTTGCTTTTTATTTTTCAAAACGTATTTTTTATGATTATTAAGCGCAGTAAGAAGCATCTCTGATTACTTTCAGATCATTAACAACCTTGGGACTCGTCATCTCGAAACTGGCTGATCGAAGTTCTGGTGTTAAAAATAAGGATAAATTTGTTCCCTATCGCGATTCTGTCCTCACGTGGCTCTTAAAGGTACTACGGTAGTATACTTCATATAATATCGTAGACATTACGTTAATGTGCATTTTTTTAGATATTTATTAAATGTGCAATAACAGATTTACTTTGACTCATTTACCTTAGCCATCCATTGCATCTACATTTCAAAATATATAAAATGCAAGCTTTTTTATATTTAAGATGCACGTAACACGTACAAAGGAATAATGTGGATGTTTTCAAAATGACACCTTGAAATCAAACGAAGCAAAATTTAAAGAGATGACTTTTATTTTATTCAGCGAATTCTTACTTTATAATTTCAATAATTCTCAAATGTTTCAGGACAACTTGGGTGGCAACAGCAAAACAGTGATGGTCGCAACCATATCTCCAGCTGCAGATAACTACGAAGAAACTCTATCTACACTTCGTTATGCAGATCGAGCCAAGAGAATAGTGAATCACGCAGTCGTCAACGAAGACCCCAACGCCAGAATAATACGCGAATTACGACAAGAAGTTGAAGCTCTAAAGGAAATGTTACTCCACGCAACGGTACTTTTACGGATATTTTTTCTAATTCGTCTTTTCAAGAGCTTAGACACTGTTCAGCAGCTGGAAAATCATTCGTTCCTAGTTTGACAGAAAAGAAAGTTGTATTCAAATATGCCAGAAAGTCTTTCTCACGCACTTAAGAATTTTTCAGCTTGTCATTTTATAGAGAATCATTTATAATTGAAGAAGTAAGTCATTCGGTAAGTTTTGTAACTAGACAGACGATAAAACGCCCGTAATGAATTTGAATTTACAGTTTATCATTACTCTTTTTGTAATTAAAGACTTTGACGCTCTTTGATATTAGTCACTTTACAGGCCTCATTGAATTGTATGGGAAAATTGAATTAACAAAATATGTTCGTATAATTTATACGTATTTTTCTAGGGTCAAGGATCCGTAGTCGGTCAACAACGCACAGATATCACAGAAAAGCTTTCGGAGTCCGAAAAACTTATGAAAGAGATGTCGCAGACTTGGGAAGAGAAACTAGTGAAAACCGAGAGACTTCAACATGAGAGACAACAAGCCCTGGAAAAGATGGGTATCAGTGTACAGGCGTCAGGGATTCAAGTGGAAAAGAACAAGTATTATTTAGTCAACTTGAATGACGATCCAAGTCTAAATGAACTCTTGGTTTATTATCTAAAGGTAAGAAAATGAAAGTATTCGGCGAGTAGTTGATTATCATTTGTTGTATTGTTATTTTTATTTCACTTTTTTTTTGTTATTTCACGTTATTTTTATTATGAAGATGCTTACTGACGGATAAAAGTTTCACGAATCTTGAATCTTGATGACATCGCAATCTAAATATAATTAACTACGAATTGATTTCATAATATAAAGTCTGATCAAAGCTTCGGTGCCGTTTAATCGTGACCTTATTGTCTTTTAACTCTCTGGTAATTCATAGTTGGAGCTAATAATTTATTACCAATACCTTATAGTAGATGTATTTTCTTTTTATTTCATAAAGGTAAATTTCAATGAGTAGAAATGATTATTTTCTTTTTTCAAAAGTGCACACAGATTCTAACAGCATCATTTCAAAACACGGAAACGATCTTTGATGAAAATTTTAATCTATCAGTGTCAACATCAATTTTGATTATATTGATTACAAACTAGTATACCTTTATGTTGTAGAGGTATATTTATTTAAAAAATTTAAAAGTTAGTCTGGTATATACATCACGATTAGAAATCTAAATGGTATACTATTAGAAGAATTCCTAAAATTAATGTTTATTGTTTAATGTGTATTCTTTACACTGCGATACTATTCTTAGGAGAAAACTCTCGTTGGAGGACGGTCAGCTACCACGGAGCAGGACATTCAACTTCATGGTTTGGGAATTCTACCAGAACATTGCGTGATAACAATAGAAGAGTCTGGACTCTTCATGACACCGTTGAACGGGGCCAGATGTTTCGTAAATGGTAGTCAAGTGGTACAAAAGACACCATTGCTTCATGGCGACAGGATCGTTTGGGGCAATCATCATTTTTTCAGAGTAAACTGTCCCAGGAGTGCAACAGGTAAGTTTACTAATTTTCTCATATTCCATTCTGCGTTTGTAAGGAATTAGAAAGTAAAGGCTCTCATGATGGTTTTAATTATCAAAGTTTACTAATTCCTTATTAACAAGCAGTATTGGCATTTGAAATAAGAATATAGAACGACAAACTGATTAGCCTTGATCCGCATTACAAACCGTACGATTTTTTTTATATATTTGCAAAAAAGTTAAATTCACGCATGAGCCGTCGTAAAATTGAAACTATTGTACGACATATATAAATGTTACTATGTCATACATTTAGAACTTTTTTTTCGACCTTTGAACCCATTTGATTGAGCCGTTTCTTATGGAATTTTATTATATAGTGAAAGAAACTGACACACACGTACACACACAAATTTTATTTTCCGATTAGGCACTTCGAAAAATATCATAAAATAACGAAGAAATCGTTCCTCCCATATTTACAATTATGATTCTTGCAACGTATTAATTATGTAATACTTGAATTGATCTTATCGTACTGCAAATTAAATTTGCGTAAATATTACCTAGCATATCATCAAAAACTCTGTTTCAATGTAGTCGTTATTTCAGCTGTGAGTAGCGAACCTCAGACTCCTGCACAAACTATCGACTACAATTTTGCCCGAGAAGAGCTTATGTTAAACGAGCTTTCCAATGATCCTATACAAAGAGCCATTGCTAGACTGGAAAAACAACACGAGGAGGATAAACAGGTCAGATCTGAATTGTACTTTGTAATACATATGTATATACTGTGCTAAATTTATTCGATCGGTCTACATATTTATACATTACAGTGATAACATCTTTTTGCACTTCTTTCGTATTAGAAATTTCGCCGCATGAAAATTTTGTTACTAAAATCCACTATATAGTACGAAGAATCTATCGTGAATTCAATAATTCGAAAAGAAACTGGTTAAGTCTATACAAATCGTTATAGTGATTTATTTATTTATTCGATTTTTACGAAAAACTGGATGGGCGCTGCCTACAGCAAATACGAAAAAGAGCCTCGAATGAAAATACCGTTATCATTTGGATACTGAAAGTTTCTTATGTTACAGTTATTGTTAATCAATAGCTGCTATACTGAATAATTCCTAAAGATATACAGACAATCCGAATGACTCTGTAATTAAACAAAATTAAAGTGTATTATATTTAAGAAACTCTTAAGAGAAATTTCATTAGTTTTCTTTTTAATTAATATTTTTTATCTAATTTTTGCTTTTCTTATTAATTCAAAATTTAACGTGTATTTTGGTTATGTCTCCAGGTCGCTCTAGAGAAACAACGACAAGAGTACGAGAGACAATTCCAGCAATTGCGCAACATTCTTTCCCCATCAACTCCTTATCCTCCTTATGTGCCGTACGATCCCTTGAGAGGTAGTCAAAGTGGAAAGTTGCCCGCTTGTACGCCTACAACACAAATGAGGGTAGAAAAGTGGACACAGGAACGCGATGAGATGTTTAAACGCAGCCTGGGTCAGCTCAAAACTGACATTTTAAAAGCAAATGCATTAGTACAGGAAGCAAATTTTCTCGCTGAAGAGATGGGCAAACAAACGAAGTTTAGCGTCACACTTCAAATACCTCCAAACAATCTAAGCCCTAACAGAAAGGTAAAATCTTGATCTTATTTAATTTTATTATATTAATTTTAATTATTTATCAATACTTTTATACATTTATCATTTTTAAATATCGACTGCTTACCATTATGGTGTATATTTAGTTTTGGTCCTGAAAACCTTTATATCTGTTATACTGCATCACATTTGAAGTACATTACAAATTTGTGTATGGTCCTATGTTCACTCATCAAAGATTTTTCTCACGTATTGTTTATTGAATATTTTTTAGCAAATCTGAGTTTTATTTATTTTTTTATTTTATTTTTTATTTCTTTACACTCATACGTATGTAGAGTGTATTCTTTCAGCGTGGGGCCTTTGTCAGTGAACCTGCTATTCTGGTGAAGAGAACAAACATGGGTAGCCAAGTCTGGTCGATGGAAAAATTGGAAAATAAGTTGGTGGACATGCGGGACATGTACGAGGAGAGAAAAGATTCAAATAATTGTCAGCGCCTACCTGTCGTTAAGGTACACCTGTATTAAAAGCTCATCCACTGTATTGTGTTTATTGCATTGGACTCGGGCTCGTATTCATAGCCAGTTCTGTGTCTTAAGCCCGATCTTAAGTCGTCCGCTACCATGGATTAAGATGACGTGTCTACAGTCTGAAGACTGTGGTTTGTCTCAAACACTGGTTACGAATACGGACCTTAAGAAGACTTTAGAGAATTCAATATAATAGACATATTAAGGGACTATTATGTTTCAGGATGAATTGCCAGGCAAAACACAAGATCCCTTCTACGAGTCACAGGAGAATCATAATTTGATTGGAGTGGCAAATATATTCTTGGAAGTTCTCTTTCATGACGTACGATTGGACTATCATACGCCCATAATAAGTCAACAAGGCGAGGTCGCGGGACGACTTCAAGTCGAGATTAGTCGGATATCAGGCCAGTTTCCACAGGATCGAATATGCGAAGCAGCCTCCGAGTCTTCGGCTGACTCGAGTTCGTCCGAACAGGAGGATTATTCAGGCTCGAGTCACATAACCTGCAGAATAACGATAAAACAAGCTAGCGGATTACCTCTGTCTCTCAGTCATTTTGTATTTTGTCAATACATATTTTGGGGCCACCCGGAGCCAATCGTCGTACCTCCAGTTGTCAATGCAGAAATCCCTCCAACAAATTGTCTTACTGGTCAGAGAGACTCTCTCGCTTTTAAGTTTGATCATACCAAGGATTTTAGTGTGCCTATTACAGAGGAGTTTCTTGAACACTGTTCAGGTACGTCCTTAAAATTTTTCCATTTTTATTCACTTTAACCTTCAGACTGCCGCTAATTTTTCATAGAAATAGTGCTCTTTTTACCAAAAATTTTGGCATTCTTAAATGTTTCCATTTGTAGAAGGTGCTCTGAGCATCGAAGTTTGGGGGCACAGAAGTGCTGGTTTTTCTCGAAGCAAACCTGGCTGGGAGGTTGAACAACAGCAGCTGGCCAAAGCTAGATCGCTGGCTGATCGTTGGTCAGAACTAACTAGGAAAATAGAATTATGGGTAGAAATACAAGAACTTAATGAACAAGGAGAATATTCGCCAGTCGAAGTAGTGAACAAAGCAGACACATGGACAGGTAAAATATGATATTCATAGTAGCAACTCAAGTATTTATATTGAATTAAGATAGTGAAAAAAAAATATGTCATTGAGTTTTAATCATTTATCTCACCATGTTGGTTAATAAGTTTTTCTCTTCTCTAATAAAAAAGAGTATATGTACGAAATGTTCTGAATAGAAACCATCGAATTTTATTGTATATTAATGTTTTAGGAGGCATTTATCAACTAAGACAAGGTCAACAACGTCGAATACAAGTTCGTGTTAAACCTGTTCAAAATTCAGGCACATTGCCAATCATTTGTCACTCAATATTGAGTATTTCCGTTGGCAGTGTGTCTGTTAGAAATCGTCTTCAAATACCATTAGACAGTTACCAGGACGAAGACCTGAGTATACTTCGTGACAAATGGAGTGATGCTCTTATGAGAAGAAGGCAGTACCTCGATCAACAAATTCAAAAACTTATTAACAAAGAAGGTAATTTATATAATTCGAAAATACATTTAGGAATCCGCGTTATTTATTACCTCTTATCTAACCTATACGGTGCCAGTCTTAACCAGCCTTTTGAATCGATTAAAATAATGCTTTATTTTTTTTTTTAGACAAAACCGATCAGGACATGGAACGAGAGCGAAGCTTGGTTGATCAGTGGGTCAGTCTCACTGAAGAACGAAATGCTGTTCTCGTGCCAGCTGCTAGTTCTGGCATACCTGGAGCACCAGCAGACTGGAGTCCACCTCCTGGGATGGAACCACACATTCCTGTATTGTTCCTTGATCTCAATGGTAGGTAAAATATTCATGCAGTCCGTTGCAGCATATAGACGATCCATGGATAAAATTAAAATCTCAGGGAACTCTTTTACATTGAATCTCGAATAGAAATGGCTCTCAAAAACAGACATTACTTATGAATGGAATATATTTTAGACTCTCCGCATACCTGTTAGAAAATTGTAACATCGTGTGTCTAGTGGGTTTGTCATATCTGAAAATAAAAGTCGTTTTTTTTCTGTGTTTAAATGATTATTGCTATGTTCAGATGGTATTGGTAACCTTAGCTTGCACGACTTGAACTTTGCAAAATTATTGCCATATATTTAGCTACTGGTGTGTCTGACAGACTCTATCAGGCATGCAAAGGGTTAAAAAATCCTTCACTAAAATTATGCATAATATTATAGGACAGTTAAAAATTGAAAACTACCATGGCTTCATTTAATATAATTTTTTTGCAGCCGATGATCTTTCGACTCACCAGTCAGGTGAAGAAGTCTCGGTCACAGGATTAAATTCAATCCTACCTAAGGAACACGGAAATAAGTTTTACAATTTACCAATAATTCGGCTCCTCGAAAAAGACGTATGCGCTATCGCAGCTTGGGATTCCAGTATACACGACAATGTGCACCTAAATAGGATAACCGACGGTAATTATCTACCTAACAGGCCTAATATTTTATATTATTGAAAATTCGATTTACAAGAAAAATTAACTATTCATTTGTCATGTCAAACAGTTTCAGTGAATTATAAGTAAATTTAGAAGGCATTAAGAATTCACTTATACAAAATTCATTAGAATAACATTACAGTGATACTAATTATTTTCCTTTGATTATAGCAAACGAAAGGGTGTTCTTAATCCTAAAAACAACAGTTCGTTTATCTCACCCTGCACCAATGGATCTCGTATTGCGCAAACGATTGGCTTTAAATATTTACAAAAGGCAGAGTATCACGGACAGAATTTTCAAGAGAATCGTCCGAACAGACTGCCTTACACAAACTGGTGTTACCTACGAAGTTGTTTCAAATATACCGAAGGCCAGCGAAGAGTTGGAAGATCGAGAGAGTTTAGCTCAAATAGCTGCCAGTGGAGAAGATAGCAGTTTGTGCGATGGCGAAACGTATATCGGTGAGTTCAATTTATTATATAAGTTTTATAGGCTACTTTAAGATAATAAACTTGAAATTATTTACGAAAGTCGTTTAAACTACGTTTGCTATTATCATAGTTCAACGTTTTATGTGACCATTGTATTTCGCGTAATGGCATATCATACCTCGTGCACGGGTGTAATTTTGTTATTAAATATTTAAGGGATATAATCACTAGGTTGGACGTGTGTTAGCAAATACGTAAAATTGCTTGAACAAACAGGAACATGTTACTGTGAAACTTTTTTTGTCGACGTGAAATATATTTTTAATCTGAAACAACTAATGTTGCAAATTTACAGATTAACATTTTATATTTTATTTTTCCTATGGAAAAATTGTTATTATTGTTAAACAAATAACAAATTCTCTGTGATCTACGAGGCAAAAGTAAAAGTAAGACAATTAGAAAAGCAATTTTAACAAAAAACGTCAAATCTCGAGATACTATTAATTTTTTTTTAAATGGTCCATCATAAAAAAGGATTTCGCCGAAAATCCTTTCGGCATCTTTCTAAAATACAATAGTATCTCGAATTTCTTCTTTCTTCGGGAACACTATGAAGAATATTCAGTTTTTGCCAACAATGCCTAATTGGTTGTACGGGAACAATGGTGCCAAACACGAGTAAATACTGACAGTGACAAAAAATTAGAAAGAGTCACAATGTTCCCCGAACGCTATCATCTTCTAAGATTTATCAGAGAGAAGGGGCAACAGATTAGGGGGTACGAAGCGAATCGAGGTTCCACCGTCATATCTTGAAAAAATCGTAAATTCCGCGAAAGTAATTGAGAGCCGTTAACAATCTTTGAATAATGTTCAATTACATCATGTAAGCATTTCTATAACATAGAGAAATACACTCGTGGTGTCTCTGCGGTGGAGAGTATCCTGACGCTGGACCGACTGAGGCAGAGCGTTGCTGTGAAAGAATTACTTCAGGCGCAAGGACAACCATTAATGCGCAAGACAGCGAGTGTGCCCAACTTCTCGCAGGTACTACTGCCTCTACGCCGTCTCGGACGCACTGTATGCTTTTCATTTTTATTTAATCACTTTAATCGACTTTTCGTTGCACTCTTCGCAAACTGATATAGCACCACTCTATACCTCTTTTCAATTATGTCCTTGAATTCATGGTTTTGTACAAAGTGAAACCTGAAGAAAATAACTTCGTTTAATTATTTCTAATAAAAAGTAGCATATTTTTTCTGTAATTGTAAGTAGATAGAAGAAGCTGTTATTGGCGTCCACGTATGCTCAGATAAATGGCTTTTGGACCAATGATTAGATAATGTTTTAAACTTTATTCTGAAATTGTATAAAAAACCTATTCACTTACAAATGCCATCTCAGCATACAATTTTGACACCAATTTATACTGTTAAAGCTTAATTGACATTCTAGCTTCATTAATGTTTTGCATTTTATATTCTATTATATTTAATTAATATTTTTTTTTCACGGATTATTATCTATATACTTTTTATAAAAATAATATACTTATGCTTAATTCTTTAGTTAGACGTAATAAGTATCAGCTTCTATCACGCTTTACTTTTTTTTCGTATTTTTTAATTTGTTGTTGTTGTGTCACTTGCAGAGTAAACTTTGTATAATAATATACTTTGTCGTATAATCGCATCGAAGGACTAATAACTAGAAAGAGAAATCTTCTTAGATAAAACTGTGTAATTGTTATGTAAACGAAATTAATTTTTTTTTATCAGATAATGAGATTTGATGCTTCAATGGACTCATTAAACGTAACACGCTCGGAGAGTGTAACGGATCTAAACACTGAAATCAATGGATTACCACATGCCCGACGATCTTCAACGGGTCTCAGCAGAAACGACGAGAATTTCTTATCCACTCCGCCAAAGCCATTTGGAATAGGTAAGTTCCGGACAATCGTTCACTTATCATTTTCCTATTACTATCGAAAATAAAGAAGGCCAATCGAAAGACAACTGTTAATTGCCACCGACTCGTTCTATGATTTCTTAAGAAATGCCATTTAAATGACACGATAAATCCGAAGTCAAATCTGGACGCATTGTATTTCTTAAGAAGTCGTAGTGGGTGCAGTAAACGTTGAAGAAAAATATTCGTGACTTTCATGATGCATAATTAAAACGATCATTAATTTTTCATAATTATTTTGAATGATTCCACAATGATACTGACTGAAAGTTCGCCAACTAAAAGGTAATCTTGATGCTCCTGTCCAGAGAAACATTTTCTCTGTTGCTAATCACCATTATGGCCTCGTGGACAGCATTACGAATTTTGTGGCGATACAGTTTTTTCGAAATCCGTTGCTTTCTACATCTCCCACCTAAACTTATTGGCGCAGAGGCAAAAATTTATCAATATAAACAGCGTCATGCTGTCGACGGTATGCCTCATAATCACGAGAAGTTTTTGTAGGCTTTATAACATTTTTGAACTGGACTGTTATTTCAGTAGACTCATAATAAGTATACGCAAAGTTTACATTTAGAATTTCATGATGACTTATGATCATAAGATAATCAGAGATTTGACGGTAATATATTTATATAAATACAGAAGTATTCAGGATTACTATTGTAATATTACATTTTTGTAGAAATCAAATGATTGGGCTAGCCAAGTTGATGCGTTTGATTTGTTCTCTTTCATTCATATCGAGTATATCATACCGTGTACACTTATAAAGTCCAAAATGTCCACTGGTCAATATTTAAATAAAAAATACAATATTTCATTTAACAGAGAATATATGTTTAATTTTATTATGCTATTAAAAGTTGAATTCAAACTATTAAATTGAATTAGAAACAACATAGAAATATATTAAGCGATATTCCTGTCTCTTATGTCGTCTGAAGTCATCACGAAACTCTCGAACGAAGTCTTGTCTGATGCTATCGTTAGCATTATGTTTTTAGGGTCCTTAGACTTAGAATACCGTTAAATTAGGTTAAGTCATACCCCATTGCCTTGGTTTTGCTTTCTCGAGACACACTTTACGAGAAGTTTCCTGAGATGTGGCTTATGCTGTGTTTTCGATATATTTCACTTTTTCATAATATTCACTCTATTTTTGCTCTAGTTTCTTGTCTGTATTACGAATCTACTGTCACGTCTTCCTTTGGTATTGGATACGTTGGTTTTGGATATTGGACAAGCCGTGCTTTATTTTTCTATGTTCCAGTTAAACTTCATGTCATTCATTGCTAGCACGTGCCTTTTCTACGTGGTGTAAAATGCACATATTTAAAATAATTTTGAAATGTCACGCGACTCACGGATGTTCCTTAAATATTGATCTAAGAAGACGACAAATTCAAATACATAAATATGTTAGTGTCTTAAAATCATTACGCGTAGGAAAGGCAGTCTTAATCACCTAGAATAAAAGAGTTAACAGTTTTGCCGAAAAAAAATAATACCGGCAGGTCTGGCATTCTTATTAGTAATTATTATCAGATTGGGATTTTGTATTATTCCTCTTTACAGCTTCTGTCACATTGTTATAACCATACAGCAATGCTCAACTTTCAAGAGCGTTCATATACAAGGTTTCATTTGTTACTCCATTCTTTGTGCTTGCCTACTGGTGCAAAATTAAGTTATCAAAAAGCAAAATTACATTTTCATCATTCATCTTGCTTGTTCACATGATATTTAACGAGCAACGCTATACCAAAAGTTGGGCACTGCCAATCACATTTTCTTGGATCTGCATAGTGTTTTAGCAGAAGACACTTAAGCTCCACCACTTATTAAAAGTTAATGAGAGTGCGTCCAATTGACGTATAAAATAAGCTATTCTGTTAGCAAGGATCAATGACTAATTGACTAATTGATTTAATGCTACTTACTCTGTTCCTCTGTTTTAACACTACGACTACTACTTCTACCACTATTTCGGCCCACGCAAGGCTCCATTCTGAACTCAGGTAAAATGGAGTCTTGATTTGGATATTTATTTGAAGCCGCGATGGCAATGATGATAGTAAATCTGTCTCGTGAGTGGTTGAGTCTGTCTGTTATTTAATTTTCGAAGCTCGCCTCGATGTCATAGGAATACACTTATGCTTTGGTAATGCTCGGACTTTAACTGGTCACTGGTCTACTGTACAATAATACAATAAATAGGTTAACAGTGAATATAGAAGTTTATTTTTATTTATTCATTTTTAAATGTAAATCTAGTAATCGCTTCAGAAAAATTATTTTCTAAAGAGGATTTACAATCTCTTTTATTTCAGAAGTGACTAAAGCACTTTTTTTATAATCGATGACAATGAAACAAATTCTGAGCATCTTCCAAAGCTATGCATTTTAGTTGTTTGCACATAGTTGTTTATCATGTGCCTTCCTTTTTAATATTCTGACCTTGCATGCATCGTTAATTTGTTCGTTCATAGCGCATTTTTACTGGGCATACGTTTTAGAGAGTTTGCTTGATCGTTTGTTAGTTGCTCCTCTGATCATGCATCCAAAAAAAAGAAGAATGATAAAAAATGTGTATGTAATTAATATTCACAACTAACTTACATTTTCATGATCTCTATATTCATCTAAATATCTAATCAATGTGTGGATATCTGTCGCATACACTCCTATGAATCGGTTCAGCAAAATGAACCGATTCACATGCAAAAGTTATGGCTGAAAGTGAAAATGAGAAGAGACAGCTGAAACTTTAATACGAAACTAGTTATCGTGCGAGCCATCTTCTTTGACTCTAAAAAAGTGGCCGATTTCTCACTCTTTACAAAGTTCTGACCCATTTATATTTTATCTAAAACATTACGCATTAAGAATATATCGATGACGAAAGATGAACCATTGTGATACTTACTGGTATGTCGTTTATGGCTTTGTTGGAGTTATAAGTCGATCTACCTTTATTGCAGTAAAAACAGATATATTCAATTAGGGCATTTTTGCATAGAAATCATTTTGGTGGAAATAGCGACGTTTACATTTGTTACGAGTACAATTTGTGATATCTCACTGTTGTACAACTGTAAAATGACGTTCAAATGTACATTTAACATCGTCGATGATTTTTACATTTTATGCACACATCACATGGATTCGACAGTTTATCTTAGTTTAATTGATTTTTTAAATCAGTTTCTGTGAAAATTTTGTCACCTCTACAGGTATAGAATAAATCAATGATAAATAGTATTCATGCTTTTTCCAGGTATATCTTTACCAACCAATCCTATTTACTGTAATACCACTATTACAATGCCACCTATTTATTGTAATAACAATGAGCAACACGGGTCACACATTTGGAATGTAAAAATATAAGTGAATAATGTGCATAAAATGGTTAAATCTCAACTGATTCTTTTTTGTGTATGTGCTACCAAGCAATATACTAGAAACAGAAATAGGTCCATTGTAAATTATAGTATGTGTATCATGTGACTCTTACTAATTATTTAGATCTGAGGTTGTGTAAAACTACTTTGCGTGCAAGAAAAATTCACTGACTGAATGTGAACGTTTTTTTCGAAAAGTTTCTTTTGTAATCAATTTTTATTCCTTTTTTTTTAACCGACAATTAGGTTTGAACCCAGCGATGGCAGTCATAGAAAATTTCTCACAAGGAAGTTAAAAAAATATTAGCAACAATTTTAAAGAGAAAACGAATAATTAATATTTTCAGATTTCTTTTCCTTACTGCCAATTACTAGCTGATAATACTTTATTTAAATGTTATGGCAAATTTTCCTGTCGCAAGGTATCTGTAATGAATAAGAGATGTGTGTCGAAGCAACAATTAATGACCATTTCTGTTCCCCTTAATCTTCATTTCATTTTTTTTAATTTTAACAGATAATACTTGCAATTAGTTTAAAGTCAAGTACAGTATATAATGTGTTTTCAGTTGGTTGAGAAATAAAGGGGAATTAGAGAATTAGAGAAAGTTGAAGCTAAACAAAATTTCAGGCGATTCGATTAAGTCGCTTAGTTATGCATGAAGTTAAAACCCTAAATGAATAGTGCACCGCATGTTTTAATTGGAAATTTAGAATAAATTGCAAGCTGATTAAACGATAAAAAATTAATTAGACGAAATCAATGTACGCAGCGCCGTACTACTATTACCATTGACTTTAAACTAACTAGCCTTGAAATAATATTTTTTTTGACTATTATGGTAATCCCACGAGTTTATTGTATATACACAGTACAACTATATGATTCATATGTGTAGGCAAATTATTGCATTTCTGTCTTTTCAATTTGTGGTGGAATGGCAGTTTATTATATATCAGGATGTAAATACAGTATTTCTGTATCATCCTTATCTTGAGAATACGTTGATTTAATTTAGTGAATAATTGAAGAATCAAATTAATTACTTTAACAATTTGTTTGTTGTATCATTAGCAAAAATAGCTTCGTTCGATTAAATTTGTATAATTATGTAATATAGTAATAATAATAACGATGATAGGGTCTTTATTTTCAAGATGTTACAAAGGACGAGAATCAGTTACATAAGTAACTGCTTTGCATTCTGACATAGTAGACTATCAGTGGAAATTGATTATTCTTTTTTCTTGATTACTTAGTTCTTCTATTGCATTCTTGGATTATCTATCTACATTTGCGAAATGACTATAAGCTGCCTCTCCTTTCTTCAAACGGATGTATGTTCTCTTTTTGTACATGTGTTTTTTTCGAAGCCGGATAGGGTCGCCAATAAATTGTGAGACTACAGTTTAGTTGCCATTATCACAGTGTACACTTTATAATAAGGATATATGTCTCCTTTCAGCGAGACCGACATTCCTGAATCTCAACCTGAATCTGAACTCACTGACACGTCTTCAGCAATCCACCTCAGCCAAGTGTAGGTGACACTAGCTGCTCAGTTGCTCTTTCAAACAAAATTGCATAATAATTATTGTTCAATAATATAACAAAATTATGAGTTGATCAAAATTTAATTTCTAACGTCAAGATGTAATTTTTTGTTTTAACATTTTTCTTGACGTTTCATTTAATAGTTTAAAAACTTTTCAACAACTTTCAGATACTATATGAAAGTTGTAGTAAGATACATTAAAATTTATTCGAATCATTGTCTTCGGAAGAAGATAACTGCGTCAATCATATTTTTTGACAAAAATTTAAAGATATATGTAAAACTATTTATTGTAGTATTAAAAAAAAACATTAGAATCAGAGTTATTCCGTCTTTATGTTTGAAAGAGCAATGTTCGTTTTGTAGAAATTCTTAGAGAGCTCATTTGTATTCCTTATATTTTATTTCAGCATTAATGTAGTTATGATCGAGCCACAACATTAGTTGTACGTTTATAGGACTTTTATGCTGAAAGCAGGAAGGAGAGGATCTGATAAAGGGATATTAATGTTGTGGCCCGCGTCTGATAGATCACCTATATTTTATGTTTGCAACTTATAGTAATGATTAAATTATTTTTATTTTCAGTTGCGTTCAATGATGTATTCCACGCAACGTTTAACTTACTAAGCTCAGAGAAAATGATATTTATATGACTTTGATTCTAGACTTTTAAACACAGCTTGGAATACATCAGCCTTTTATGAGTTTCCACGCAGCATGGCCTACGATTTATTTTTATTTCGTTCTTTCTACTTCTAAATGTACATCAGGTCGACCTGGCACCAATAATAAAAATGCTTATAAACCCTGAGCAACATTTTACATTTTTAAGAACACGCGGTACAAAGTTTTGTAAAAACGGAAATCTAATGGTAATTTTATGCTGCAGCATATTTTTAAAGTTTTTGATGCAATATCATTTCTTATTTTAAATTTAGCAAGGCATTATTATTTGTTAACTTTAAATTAGCAGACAGCATATGTTAACTTTGTCAATTCAGAATTAAAAATGAATGAGAAAAAAATTCTAATAGATAGGAAAGGTATTCGATAGTGTATTACAAAATTGAATTCTTTCAGAAAGGAATGTAGTGACAGATTTCAATTCGGCCATGGCAATTATGTTAATCTGCCTATAAATTGGCAATCCTGTGATCAATAATCATAGGCGGATTTGTTTACCATGTTTAATTTTAAAAAATCTCACTATTACGTACGTATAATTATATAATTCTTATGCTGCAGTATGAAGTGATGATATACGAGTCTAAATATGGCCAGATCGGCCATGATATGTCAAAGGATGATATATTGTTGAATGATGTTCTCATTTTTTTCTATGGATTTTTTTCAGCATCCCCAAATATGGTTGGTAGCAAGTTAGGTCTTCGTATGACAACTCTGCATGAAGAAACTTCAAACACTGGGAATCAGACATCACCGTCGATCAACGATGACGAAGAGGAAAAGAGTGATGCAGATTGTTCCGAATTTGATGCTTATCAGGTAAATTAGAAAACCAAAACAGTAATTAATTGAACAAAATTTTCATGAGTGTAGCGACACATGCGTTGTTCGAAAGAAGATAGAAACGATATAATTTTCCTTTCTTTCATGATTAATATAAATAATGTTTTAACACTAGACACACCGAAGATTTTTGTTAAGGGCAAATTTACGTTGAAAACAGTCAAATTGACTAGTGATGGTAGGTCTAGTGTTAAGGTGTTTCCCTGTATTTCTTGTACATTGATAGAAAAAAAATTTCTTAATTGCAACTGTCTCTCTGTTTTGATGGACATATTTTGATTCAATTAAAAGTGGTTTGAAATAATTCTACAAGGATTAAAAAACTTCAAATATTATTTTTTAATGTGTGAATCTGTGTATTTCGTTACTGTATTTTGCCATTTTGATAACTGGATTAAGACTGACATTGTACACGAATCCACAAAAAATAGTGATCTGTAACGGGGAACTACTGAGCTTCGTCATACTAAACTGCACGCATAATTGACAGATTTTTAATGCCGGTTTTCTCAAAAATGGAGTCTGACAGAGAATAAATTTATTTTACAATTTCCATTTTTTTTTCTCACAAAGAATCATCGCCTCTTGTCTGTATTACGATTTCCGCCTCACTCTGTATATATTATATATAAATATCTGCAACCAGGCACCGCCGAAACCGATGAAGCCGCTGACCTCGTCTCGCACCCTGGATTCTCTCGTCGAATTGCAATCAACAAAAATCAACACACCCAGTATGAGCAGCAGCGGCTACGGTTCTCAAGCTGTTTCCACGACGAATCTTACCTCCGAGGATTCGATCTCCATTAAGTCTATCAGTGTCGATGAAACTCCAGACTTGGAGTACAGAAACCTCTTCGATGGTAAGAAGCCGGAAAAAATGGATAGCTCATTAGTCGAAGAAACTCCTGAAGAACATATGGAAGATCTCAACGAAACGTTGGATAAACTAAATGTCAGTTCGCCTGATCAAAACTCAGATGTTAAAAAGAATCTTGAAAAGCAGGATGCATACGGAGATGACATACGCGAGAGTTCGACGTCAAACGAGAAGACGGAGACTCCTTCGACGAATGATTTGAAGGTACAGGGAAAGTTTGATAGAGCAGAAATTCATGAAACTGAAAAGAAAAATTTAGAGGTCAGTCACGCCTCCAATTCTGGGGATGATAGCCCATTAGAAGGCACATCCGTTGTTCACGTCAAACTGCCACCTGGCAAGGTATTTCACTTTATTTCATTAAATATAATTGGAAAATATATTTTTTTTTAAACTATCATCTTCCCTTTCAATATTCAGGTTGTTCGGAGACGAAAAGCTGCAGGCTTAACAGGAAGACCTATCAGCTTTCAGCATAGAGCTTCTTTCCCTATGGTCCGTCCACAAGTTTCAGAGAGTAAGGCTGCTGCTAGATTGGAACAGACACTACAACCTGGTATGCACTACGAGAACGGGGATAATAGTTCTTCCGAACGTATTGACGGTACATACATTATGGATCTTGTTATTTTTTTAAAATTGCTCTGATCTAGTTACATACTATATATTTCAGAGAAATAATATATTACATTGTTTCGTATCCGTAACAGATGATGTAAGCGACAAAAGCTCAGCGTTTGGTTCACGACCTGATCTAACAAGAATCGAAGCACCGATACCCGACTGGATTGTAGTTGGAGAATCAGTCTTGGTTCGTCCATACAGTTACTCTGGAGTTATTGCTTACGTCGGGCCTACGGAATTTGCTTCAGGAACCTGGATAGGCGTGGAATTGGATGCTCCAACTGGTAAAGTAACAGATCAAATGAATCTACCTATAGAAATTTGTGTTTAGTTGTACAACCATGTATATTCACTTACAAAAATGATTCTCGCTAACAATATTTAACCATGATTTCCTAATTGCAGGTAAGAATGATGGAGCTGTCAATGGCCACAGGTACTTTTCATGTCGGTCCAAATGTGGGATCTTCGTTAAGGTAGACAAGTTAATTCAAGATAGACGAGGGAGAGCTCTTAGAAGCTACACCAAACAAGAACCTACACCACCTCCGTCTGCGACGATGCGTAGAAGCACAAGCAGAGGTAATGCTTGCATAACAAATTTTCAGTAACGTATAGAAATCTTAAATTTAGTCTTATAGGGTGTCACGTGTCTCAGTGATAGTCATCTTTTTCCTGAACTTTTTCAAGTATTACTGTAGGCCGTGATGTATATATGTATATTTGTACAAATTTAGTTAATTAGTTAGCTCTGTCTATCGTCCATAGAGGGAAACCATCTTTGGTGTTCCCTTTACCATGGTTAAGTCTGACGGCTGCGGCATGTTGGGGATGTCAGTGCCATCATCATATCACCAGGATTCCAATTGTGTCTTTCTCCCAAACAATAGTTGCCCATTATGATATCCACAGACTGATAGGCAGGTGTTCGTGAGATACGTGCGAAAATAAAGGAGGAAATCAAAAACTAGAATAGAAAAAAGCAAAAAGAGAAAAGACCGAAGTACGATACACGCAACAAGACTAAATTTTAGTGTCTAGTCTAGTGTTTATTAAGTAACAGTAGAGTCATACGAAGGTCACGCGTATTAAATGAAACGTGTCAATCGCAATTTTACTATAGATACTCGAATTTGAGCTGAAATTAAATCAATGACCCCTTAAACGTTTTTTTAACTATTTAATAATATATGACAATTTTTGGAATTTCAGGCGAAGGCCTACATTCTTTGCACCGAAGTCGGAGCCGAGGCGAAGGCCTTTCGACGGTAGGAACCCGATCATCGCCTCGGAGCAAATGAGGAAGCGGCGAGCATCACTTTACAACTTCGTTCTACCCTAATACACTAAAGTAATATACCCTACGTGCTACATGCCTACAATATGTGTAGCAGCAGTGTTTCCAGTCCCACAGATATACTTAGGGCAGCTATTGAATATCGATAATTAATTATAAATATTAATCGAAGTACTAGGATCACAGTAAGGTATATCACACAATGGCATAATGAATCCCCCCCTCCCCGTAATAACAAAATGACCAGATCTTTTGAATTCGAAAATGAATAGGCGATATGGACGTAGCAAAGAAACTCCATTTCGCATTTCTTAACACAACCCTCGGCGACGGATAGATATTATATTTATATATCTATAAATCGTCGAGTGACATCCAATGACTATATATACATATATATACATGCATTTATATGCACGTATATCAATGCATTCCACGACTTTAACGTTTTGTCACCGGAAACGTCCAAGCAATTGAACTTACCGCCATATGGTAACCCAAGTCTTTTTATCTCTCTTTCTCTCCTTTCTTTCTTTTCCTATTAACTTCCCATCCTTCTCCCGATCCTCCCCTTTCTCTATCCATTTATCCAACTTTCTCTATTATCTTCGCTATAACTTTAATTGTACATTCGAATCAAGCCAGAAGACTAACTTGACTTTCGTTCGTTGGCATTTCTTTAATCGATCAACAGTTCGATCGTTACGGACACTTTCGAAAGTTGCCAGCTGGTAATTTTTTAGAAGGTTCGACAAGTGGCTACCGTGACGTATCGGGGCAGCCACGAGCTGCTGTGTAGATTATTTAAAAGATTTTATATGTATAACGTTGTTTCATATATATTGTATTTTTTTAGCGCAATCTGTTAAGTTCCTTTTTATTGTAACATACATCTTCTGTCGCTATCCCTCTTTCTCGTGCGTGAAACCGCAGCGACAATTATTTAATTTATACGTTGCAGGACGGACGACGTTACGGGCGATAACAGATGACGAGAGCTTGGACGGAACTCAATGTCGGGTTTCTTTTTAGTGTAGCCAATTGATTATAATTTTTAAAAGGCATTTTGAGTTTTCGTAAGTGAACCCAGCGTAGCGCGACGCTACGCTGCAATATTAGCTTTATAAGTATTTAGTCCATAGACGATAATGAAAAGCGAGCTTCTCTGCAACGTAGTAATTGCGTTTTTGTTATCTTATTTCGATTACCATTGAACTAGATTGAATTTGCTCAGTGAGGCTGGCAACTCTCCTTTTATTTGGCCGACCTGACCTAACATAATCTAACGTAACGTAACATAACGTAACGTAACATAACCTAGTCTCTCGTGTCGGTGAAGCGAACGAGACGAAAATGGATCATACGGTTTATTAATAGGTTAACTTGAACTTGTCTATATTGCGAAGAAAGAAAAGGCAACAAACCAATTCCTGTCCAATTAGAACAATACTAATATTATCGCTAATGAATTTATTATTGTATGTAATATTCATTTAAGTCTAATTGTAAAGAGTCGTCACGGCGTCGTACGACGCGAGGCCACTGTCCATTTTTTGGTAATCAAGGTTGTTAAAGGCGAAAAACAAATTAAGTACTCACGCGTCACAGCGATGCTACATGCCTGTCGGTGTAAAACACAAAATAAAACTTTTCTTTCACTCGTGAACATTCTGTTTTTTTTATTCTCATTTTTTCGCGTCCCGAAAGCCATTGACACAGTCCTGTACTCGTCGAAAATTTATTTTATTATCTTAAAATTTCTATTGTCTCCGCCCAATGAGCACACAGTGTGCTTTTCACAGTTTCCCTCGTGCAATATTTTTTACGAGTCTTGGCAGCTTTCGGCGGAGCATTTAGCATTGATGGAGCTTGTATATCCAATTTCATCTAACGATAACACAATGTCCATTTTTATCACTAATTGTCTAATAATAATCATTCGTACTACATCTTTATTGTACCCTAATTGTCCTAAGCTCGATGGTTCATTGAAAGTTTAATTCGTAACATTTCATTTTTTTAACGTTTCTTACAATCTCGACTTCACATTATATCAATTATACAATTTGATAATTTACAAAATTAAACGTTCATTAAAATACCGGGCAGTACAATTACAATTTTGACCGATTGCTGGGAAAAGGGTTTTTTGGAAGAGTCTACGACTGGGCGCAATGAAATTTCCTATGACAAAAATTTTATAAACGTCACAGATATTTTGCTTTGTGTTCACAAAACTACTTTGCCTTACAAAAATATAAAGAAGCTTTGAATCCTTATTTGGATCGACATAAGACTCAACGACCATCTCGAGATTCATACAATAAATCAAATTTAAGGATTCACAGACGAACCAGCGATTTTCTATTCTTTATTTGGTGCACGGAATATAATGGTCTATTTTTTTTCACAACTGGTGCTAAAAAACCTTAATAATTTCTAAAAACACCGATGGTGGTTCTTAACTGCTTCCATCTGCAGTTTTGCAAATCTGTCCACTATTTGTGGATCCATCCGTCCTGCCTTGTGCTAAATACAGAGCTTAATATCAACACACTAGAAAATCTATATAAATAATAACCTTACAATAATGTATAATATTGTGTTACACATGACATTTACAGCTTGATATAATATAATCTTCGTATCTAATTTTACTTGATAATTATGATTATATAATTAACGAGCAAAACTTAAATATGAAACTAATCTTTGGAACACGAACAAAGTCACTTTACCATGCATTCATGGTGAATCACAAGAATTCTCTTCCAGTGTAATCCACATTGGAAGAGTCTTTTTTAACATATATTGAAAGCCCTGAAATATGTAACACGTTTATCGTTATCGACTGCAGAGTGTCAAAAACCAGCCTTTCCAATAATTTCAATTATTTCTACAAATGCATTTGAAAAATCGCTGCTGATCTTGCTATTAAATTTAAAGTATATCTCAAGAAGTTGTTCTGTAAAATTAATACGAATTTTTATTGCCGATGCCGTCAATTTCAATAATACAAAAATAATTAATAAATTATTAGGAAGTTATTCGTTATTAGGTAAACTTTATACATGGTCCAAGTACGAGACTCTTCCGCGTCCAGTCATAAAAAAAATGTACGAATGGTCACCTTCATAATTAAATTACATATAAGATTTAAGTATCAAAATTGGTGTTATATTTTAATCTAAGTAAAAGCAGACAACAAATTTGAGTAGGAAGAAGAAAATTATACTTGCTCCGTTTATGCACATGTTTAAGACGACACCTCGTGTAATACTTGATGCTTAGAAAATCTTTGTTTTCAACTTGCACACGAGTTTCACCAACTCCAATTCGTCATCGTCGAGTACTGACGAAAAATATTGTATCGTCAACGTATTACATATTTTCTTTGTTGACAGTACGCTATTAAAGTACATTTTAGTATGATAAATCAAAACGGTTGCTATCGCATCGCCGTCTAGATTGTCTTTGAAGATGTGTTCCTCACGTGAGAGTAAAGTAACGCAATGTTGCACTTTTTTTTTTCTTTATCTCAGATCGCCAATACTATGCTGTAATTCTGCCAAAAATGTGCGATTGATAAGTAGTTTATAAGAAATCGTGAATCCTAGATTGATAGAACTCGCCATTAAACTGTAAAATACTATGTAAGGGTCTTGGAGATTTCGCCGATCGTTCTTCTAGATTCGAACTAAACTGTAGATCCTCTTCGTGAAAGCTTATTTTTGTCCAATTGCTAAAGTTACCGTCGGCAGAATAATCTTCGAGGCCCATTCGGTATTGTGCTCTTGCTGCACGATAGGTCGCTTCGATCGCGAGCACTATGTTTCTTAAAACAAGCCAGGATTCTGTAACCACGAGCGTTTCGTTACACGAATATTCCAGCAGACACGAAATGACAGTTACATATGGGAACGTCATAATTTCTTACTCAAATACGTAATAATTATAAAACACCTCATGTACATAACTGTTACATCCTTGAGTAGGATATTGTAACACTGACAACTTGTAACTTTGTTACTTTGTGTCTGTTCGGTTGTCTATAAAATTTGACACAAGTTCAACAAGTTTGGGATAACTCGGAAAACGCAGGACAAACCGGAATTCAACGATGTACGACTGCGCGGAGTCATATTTTATGTCATATCTTTAAAGAAAAGAGTATGTGAGTTCTGTGGCATTATACGTGTTTTTTTTACCACATCTCATTGGCCATTAAATTATTTAGATTAAATCATTTACAAGTTCTGTTTAACCCAAGAATTGTTGCGCAATTTAAATAGCATTGAGTTGGAGTGTCGCAGACATCTCACGTACCTACTTATAGGTTAAAACGGCCAGACTGCTTTTCAAATTTGTATATACCTATATCGTATCTGGCAATCCAAATTAACTTAGTTTCGATTCACTCCGACTTATCTGATCTCAGATATTGGTTCTTTTCTTGAATTTCAATGCAATCGAGACGTCTACACCGATTACGCGTGCATATACGTATATGGCACACAGGAAAGCTCCGCGCGGCGTGCTTTGCAATTAATTTAACTTAGAAGATAATCTTGATACCGAAACGACTCTTCTTGAATACTATTTTTGTTTTTGCAAAAATTCTCAGCAGCACGATGTGCAATGATAAAGTGCAATGTTTATGTTAAATTGGGAAGGGAGAATAATATATCAGCCAATAGTATTTTTGAGTGGAACGACGGTTTTTCTTTTATACCTCTACTACAATTTTAACTCATAAAAATCAATGTTTTTCAGAATTTTTGACGTTAATTTGAAAATTGTTCACACAAAAGTTGCATAGTATATATATCAGAAAGGTGTAGGTACAACAAATATAAATTTTCGACTTTTATTTTTCATTTTTCATAATTTTTTTAATACATGCATGGAATGAGATGAGTAATATTACATCTTTTAGAGGAAATTCCGTACTTTTATTCACATATAAATTGATTCTGAAAATAATGTTTGAATAAGATATTGTCATTTTTCAAAAAGTGTCAACAATTAGGTTTTTTGTAATGGTAAATATTTTCAAAGTAAGCACCGTTAAAATGTGCACAATAGTCAATTCTTTTGCAAAAATTGTAAAATTCTATTTGGTAATATGCAACTTTTGCATAAGCAATTGTACGATTCAGATAAACATTGAAGTATGTCTTCGTAGTATTTCGACCCTGCTAACAGTGAGTATAAATCTTTTATTAGTTATGTACAATCACAGATCGCACTAGCACACTACTACTAATAATATGCATTTTCAGATAAGTTGAGAATCGGTAACGATAGAACAGATTAAGTATAATCTATTATATTACCTAATATTAATAGTTTACATTTCTTATGGTCAATAAGTATATAATATATTTAGCTCGTGGATTATTAATTTCAAGATTAATATTCTTTTAAATAATATGTTAAAATTTTTAAAAATGAAATCTACTCAAAGCACTAAGAATTAGGACATACTATAGCCTATTATAAAATATTTCCCGAATATTAGAGACTCCATTGTCGGAAATAAATTCTTCATTCGTATATATATATATATCATTAAAAATGCTACTTCATATTTTACCGATAAAGCAATTATAATATAATACATTTATGCAAGTTTGTGAAAACGCCACCGTATGAGTTGAATTGATAATAAAAATATTTAATAATTTGTAAATTAGACAAATACCAGCGATCGAAGCGGCTATCGGTCGCGCGTGTAAGATAAATAAATAAATAAATAAAAATGATAGTTCACCTTCAATTGAAATGAAAGAAGGTGTATAAAATTTACTTGTGACAACAGTGAGTCGAAGCCATGAAATCTTATATTCTTCTTGTATTATACACAAGTAAGTATATATCAATAATATTTTCTTAAGTAGTTTTTCCTCTCGCACCTTAGACTTTGGTCCTTACTCATACCTCTCTTTTAGCGTTAAGAGACGTCTATTAGTCGGTAAACATAATAGATAAAAGAGACTAATAGACGTCTCTTAAAGCTAAAAGAGAGGTATGAGTAAGGACCTTTGTCTATAAACATTTCTTGTTTCTATAGAAACAAGAAAAAACTCGAATTCTTTGACAACTTGGCTAATTGTAAGTCTAGCTAAAACAGTCGTTTAAGACAGTGTCCAATCATCCAGAATCATCCAAATGTCATCCAAAAAATTTAAATAACTTGATTTAGATATTTTATGCTATATTTTTGAGTACATGGTTATTAAAGAGTACCACTCGTAGGTGACTTTGGTTGTGATTTTGTTGAATTTGCAAAATCTGTTGTGAAGCAGCAATACTTTTCTTTTAATGGCAAATGCATAAGATACGACCATATAGTTCAAGCTGTTGTGCCACTCGGGAAACCTGTGTTACGTCTGGATGAGAATCTTCGATCACACTTCATGCTTTTCACAATTATTTTGTTCGGCGCAACATATTTATGTTATATTTATTAAAATGCAATCAGCCTTTGCCATTCGAACGATAACCTGAATATCAACTTACGAAGGATCATTCTAATTCATCGCCTACCGTATATAAATATATCGACACTTGTCCTTCAAAATTTTTTAACAGCCAAGGCTGGGATATGCTTCCTTAAGAAATTATAGTATAAATAAAATATTGATCACGCGTCCTCAGTGTGACACAAAAATTATCGTATAAGTAGGAGACTACAAAAGACGAACAGGAGATAAAGAAATGGAGTGTAAACTCTACCCAGTGACCTGGCTAAATAATTAGTCATGGGTCAACCGCAAATCAGAAGCTACCACGAAGTCGCGAATCATCTTGGACAGAGATTAATTCGATCCTAAATCAGTCACAGAGACCAGGAAAGTGTCAAAAGTCATAGAGATGGGTCAGAAGGCACAGCAAATCTCTCTCGAAAAATTCAACTCCAGAAAAAGATCTAAGATCAAATTTTAAATTCAACTTTTGATTCTTAAAATCTTTCTAAGTCGTTTGTTATCAATTACAAACTCGAAATCAACTGTTGAATATCGTACTGACAATCTGATTTTCATTATTCAAGCATCGGAAATGCTTTGGAACATCACTCAGTTTCTAGCTCTTAAACTGCACCATTATAATGCGAGGAAGATCAATATGAATTTGCTTTGTGACTCTGATAGCATCTCTGCGTTATGGCTATCGTCGTGAAAAGAAGTTTCTCCTATTCATGCATCATCGTAACGGTGATAATCGTAAGTTTGACTTGTCCCTTTGTTTCTAGGTAAATCATCGTTAAACTTTTTGCTAGCACGATTCTTCGGCGACTATTCGGATCAATCAGACAAATATATAACAGAAGCCACACATCTTGGTGGTCGTAATGCTCACGATGCTGGTCTCGAACGATTCGCCGGGAAACGTGTAGTGCTCATTGACGAGCCTCACGAAGCACACTTGGACGAGATGTTTATAAAGTAAACACGAGTGGATTTAGCGAACAAACTGGACGATATATGCACAGTAGTCAACAATAAATTCCGCTACTCCTTTCAGGCCGGTGTTTTAATGTTTTGCAATGAAGGCGATTTACCAAAGATCAAGTCTATATCGAATGCCGCGTTTGACAAGAATTAACGTATGTCCGATGAGAAGTAAATTTTTTAGTAGCGAGTCGAATGCACGCGAGATGGACGAGTTTAAGTTTACGTTCGTGGCTAAAGATTTAAGAGGCAAGATGGACGATTGGCTTTCAGCGCTATTAGATTTTTTACTTGAGATTCATCGCCCCGATGGATTTTCGGGCATGCAAATGCCAGAAGCGATGTGCGATTCGTATCAGGATTTAATTGTAAGCTACATCGTTCCCCACAATGCCTGTGACGATTTACGCCTAAAATTTGAAGTGTGAATAAATTCTCATATCGTGCAAGTTGAACCTTCAGAGGTTATTAAGAGCGACGAAATATGTTATTTGGATAATAAAGTTATACAATTTATTACCATCGAGGATGTACGTTCCCGATTAAACACATAGAAGATATTCGTTTGCTCAAAATCGAGCCTTCGCTTCCAGAATGCGTACGATTTTAGTCACTCGCGGCATGAAGATTCACGATTTCTATCGTTGGTATTTAGAAGGCGTGCATCTTGCACTTCGAAATGTTATTTTTCACCATGAAATTGTACCCTGAGGCGCGATACTGTAAATGTAAGTTCATTTCACCTTTTTGCCTTAAATGACCTTCATTGAACTTCAAAGACCTTAATGTTGCACATCATTGGATTCGTCTCGATAGCCGCTAACAGAAAATGAGTACCAAAACGTAACATTCTATCTAAAAAACAAAGTTGACCTTCAAATCTTTGAAGCGTTTAGAAAATTTGTCTACTACTATCATACTTTTGGAGTTATTCTAGATGGAAATAGTTAGCGCTTCGCCCTGTATATTGAGACGTTTTGCGATTTTAGAGGATTAGGAATCACGAAAATTTTTGAGGGATTTGTGCACTGAGCAGGTGTTTTTGAAAGGAAGTAGCACTTGAGTTTTAATATTAAATAGTTGCGCTATATTGTCCTAAACACTTCATCCACTGTAGGATGATGCAGAGGTGTTTGGGATGTCCCTTCTGACTCTAGAGGGATCACAATGATTTCTTAGGCCTGGTAAGGACTGTGGGGAGCTCAGACAGCTACTAATCACAATGATATTGGGAGCTGAGCTTTTTAAGGAAAGAGGCTTGGTGTTTTTGGTCGATTTCTGACAGTTCCGGCACAATGACTTTGATACAGAAGATCTACATCGATAGCAGATTTCCTGATACAGAGATGAAATACAATGCTCTCTCAGTTTCCACAGTTTATAGTACAGTCAACCGCATTAATGGTGTCAACGGTAGACGCCGTGCGGTGAGGTTAGAGAGGAGGGTTCGGCGGCGCCTGCTCTCATATCTTGGCCTGTGCGTGCAACGCAGAGAGCACTACGGTGTGAACGAGACGCCAGAACGTCGCTCAGTGCGTCCTTGTTGCACAGCACGAGTGTAAGCGAGACGCCAACAAGGCCCCTTATGCGCAATAGGGAGTTTGGTGGGGGACTGCTCGTGTTCGCAGGCAAGCTTTCCCTCTCTCTCTCAGACTAACGTTCTATGACGAGGACAACTAGTACCCCGATAAGAAACGCGAAGGAGCTATGCGACTTTCGGTAGTGAGAATGAAACAGACTTTTCGATTGTCCGTTCTCGTTATACAGCGTTAGTAAGACAAAGACAGATCAAGAGACTCGGTCGAGTCTCGCGCCAAGTACAGGCAACCTGCCGTACAAGGCACGGCCCGCCGAGCCTCTTTACTCGAAGCATCTCTTGTACCTGTGTTTCGACTCAAATATCTTATGAACGGCTGTATGTGAGAAAAATTCA